>ML791338.1:513461-542139 GCA_009831015.1 Picea engelmannii
TTTATTTATGTCAGCTTTAGGCCATTAGTTGTAATTATACCTCCTAGTCTCCTATATATACCAAGGAGACATTTTCATTTTGAATCATCTTGTACTTGAACATTTAAGTGGGGTAAAAGGAGGTTGTCCCCTCGAAGAGGCTTGTTATATGAAATTATCTCTTTTTCAAGGCGTTGAGTACTTTTTCTGAGGTTTTTCTATGCTATATTGGTATTTGGTTCTTAACACTTTTGGTGGTCCAAAAGATTCCAAAGTGGGGAGGAATGATCCAGGAGGCTCCCCAGGCTCAGAAAATGCTCAAAAATGAAATTTCTCAGAATTGAGTGTTGTGACCAGCTCGTCGTGCTGATTCCGGAAATATATTTACTTTCTCAAACGGGCTCTGTATGCGAGATTTATCGCATTCTGATCAGATTCTCAAACAACTAAAAAGTCAAAGGACTGGAAAAAAGTCAATGTTGACGTCAGCATGACATCACCAAAGCTAATTAATGATGCTAATGTGGCAGAGACATGTGGCAGCATTGCATCAATTGACTGGGTAGATGACAGATCCAATCAAAATTTAACACATGGCATGTGATTTGGGCAAATGTGGTGGTGCCACGTGGCACCTAGTCAGCAATCGAATGGAAAGTTCCAAATATAAGTTTGGGCTCTGTGGGTTTTGAACCCATAACCTATGACCGAGCACAAACATTGGAAAAGTTCCAACAACCAACGTGCCATGTGTGAAGCTTGTTTATACAAGCCACAATAAAATTATTTAAATTTCAATATAGTAAGTTATGGCGCAGAGGAGGGGGTTGGGGCTAAGCCCCAGCCCATGGTCGCTTGTCATTGCACATGAACAGGGGTGTGGACTTTCCACTACAACCACAAGCGCCCCTTAATCCATGGTTCCGGGGAACTTTCCACAAGACCGGGATCTTCCACTTGAAAGGCACACGGGGGGGTTTTCCTATTTTAGGTCGAGGTCACCTCATAATGCGCCATATAACCAGGGCTGGCGCGATTTAAGGGGCCAGTGCTTATCCATTTGGGCTAGCACTTGGCCATTTATAGTGCATGTGACCAAGTTTTGAGGAGCACACGCCATTTTTTGGGGCTTAACCATAGATTATGGTTTAAAAGTGGGTTTTTACCCTATTAATGTAATTTTAAATTATTTTGCCTGATATTATGACCAAAATTGGTTTTTTTAAGGATACCTTGACCATTTGGAGGGGATTTGATCCCAAAAAGACGCAAGATCTTCAAGGGAAATTTGGCTTCCTCATTTGAGCTTGAAAACTATAAAAACTAGGCTTTTTGAAGCTTGAGGGACAACTTTTGGATGCAGGGATTTGAAGGAGCAGCTTGTAATTTTTGGCCTTTTCTCATGATTTGAGAAGCATTTTTGCCATGTTTTTTAGAAGAGTTTGATGATGCATATATGAATATGAGCAAGGAGGTCTTGCATAGTAGATCTGAAGCATGTAATGTAACAGCAAAGAGCCTATGTAAGATAATTTGAGCATTTTAAAGAGCAATAAAGAGGTCCTCCACTTGGAAGCGGGCCCGAAGACGTAGCCAATGATTGGTGAACTCCGTTAACAAGTTCTTGTCTCTATTTCTCTGTTTGTTTTTTTGTTCTCTTCTCTTCATTTACGACATGGTTATCAATGGATGATCTCTTTAATCATTAATGAGCATCAAGTAAAAGTCACATTTGATATTCCGCAATAAGTTAATGAGTTTGTGTATTTCGCATTCTTATCAATCCGATGCATAAAATACAATAAACTAAACTTGAAATTTATCAGTGATACCTTCATTTTTGGATCAGAGAGGGAGCAGGAAGATGATGATCATGATTCTTTGAATGACCCGGGCACTATGAATTCCCTCCGGAAATGCAGTTTACTGAAATTTTTTAAAATCCAGGGCATGAGAGCCCAACTGAGGCTACTGGAGTATCTAGTCCACATGTGCGATGTGGACCAGTAGGTGTTTCATGTAGGTGCCCACATATTATCCTTAGATATCGAAGATATCTATTTCTTGATGGGGTTATCTCATCGTGGGTCTCATGTGAGTTTGACAGGAGGTAGAGGTGGTGGTCTACCAATGAGCGAGTATCTTCGTCGATACTATGATCCCGAGGCAGAGAGACACAAGGGAAAAGTTTCCATCATAGGTGTCAGGATTTACCCCTCCAAACCATTATTTTTACCATTTCACATATGGCAGGGAGTGCATCTCCTCACATGGCCCTCCAAATCTATTTTCAATATGCCATGGAGTTCATGGAACCTAGGGTGTTCAACTGGAGCGACGGAGTCCTTTGCAGCATGAAGACTCAGCTAACAAAATGCAGAAAGGGGGACCTGAAAAAATTTGGGTATGGATCTATTTTGGTGTCTTTATTGTTATATAGGGGCCCCCATTTACATTTACAGGTAGAGTGGGGCATACCGGCCCCGCAAGACCCAAGGATGAAGAGGTGGTGCAGCCTCATGGCTCGACATGTAGCAGGACGCATCATTAAATACAACGATGCATTCTTTGATTGGTTGAGACCTTAGATCCTGATGGTGGATGATTATCCATATGTCGGGTTGGATTTCAGTGGCAACCCCGACTTGGTTCTACCTGAGGGCTTTCAATGGGGAGACACAGGTAAGAAAAAAAATTTGTTTTTATGATGTTTTTTGTGAATTTTAAAATATAAGATGTTTTTTATTCTTTCAATATGAAGACTAATCAAAATCTTTTGACCATGTAGATGTAGGGCCACACTGGCCTCTGGGTACATCCCCTATCCAGAGACGAGGGGAAGCAGTTCTGGTAGTAGGATGGGATGATGAATACTATGAGGCAGTCGAGCAGCACCTAGAGGGATTGATCGCAGATATCCCGAACATTTCAATCAGTGAAATTCTGAGACGCTATCAGCGTCATACTGTAGGTGTGTCTGGTTCACTTAGTCAACTGCTTCGAAGGGTAGCACGGGCAGTAGTGTGCTATCGTGAGCAGCATCCTTGATTCCATTTTGTAGAAGCCATGGGCTTCATATTTTGATATTTGGTCTTCGGACGGAAAACACTTTTTTTGTAAAACACTTTTATCGTTATATATATATATACATGAGGCTTCTACCAGCTTACTTGCTTTAATGTGAATTGTGATTGGATTTACATGTGTCTCAAATTTTTGTCTAACACATAATTAACTAATGCATCTGTTAATGTATTTAGACATCTAGGAATATGTTGATATTCAATTTAATCAAAATAACGTTCCAAGAGGTGATTTCGTAGATATAGCCATAACAAAGTAGGACTTCGGATAGCATAGACATTACTTAGTTCTAGTACCACTAACTGTGAATCAAGTCGTACAACCAGGTGACGAATTCCAAGTGAAATAGTTTCGGTCAAAAATTCGATTACTGCACTATATTCCACGATATTGTTAGTTGCACGACCGAGGCAAACACTGTGTAGACTGATTAACTCATTCATAGGTGCATAGATTGGCCAAGAAGCGGATGCTAAGTTCTGAGTACTACGACTAGCGCCATCGACGAAGCCAATGTGGGGTAGCGAAGACACCAACATCTGGAAACCAAGTACAACGCAATGTAAGCATCTGAGGGTCGAAACCAAATAATGAAAAAGCACACAAAAGTATGATATAGTAAAAATACAGGCACTCATGCAAAGATAACCTAAGCATAGTACTTCTTCAAGTAAAGTTCATTTCTGGGTTCACTCAAAGGAATGTCATCATAATATACTAACTCATAGGCTCCCTTCTCCAACTCTCGTTTGACGATATAAGTATCGCGCCACAAAGATTTGAATTTTTCGGCCCCTAGTAAATCACAATCTTGTTCATAGAGGAGAACTATATCACCTTCGGGGAAAACACGTGATTTTACATTCTTGTCATATTGGCCTTTTACGCGTTTCTTCTAGGTTTCAATAACCAGGGTGGCATCACGATGGGTTTCGTCTAATTGCATCAGATACAATAGATGTTCTTCTTCGGTAGAGGTGTTTGGGAGAAGTTCAATGGCTAGCTTCAATGATGGTATCTCACATTCAATCAGCAGAACAATTTCGATACCATACACCAACTGAAAAGGTGTAAATCCCGTGGCAGACTTCAGAGATGTCCAATAGGCCCATAATGATGAAAACAACATTGTGTGCCAACTTGTCTTGTGAATTCCTATTATCCATCGAAGCATAGTGATAAGAACCTTGTTTATTGCTTCAACTTGGCCATTAGCCTATGGATAGTAGGGGGTTGAGTTCTCATGCCGAAGACCCAACTTTTCAGTAAGCTCGGACATCATGAAATTTTGAAAATGGCTACCGTGATCGGTGACAATAGCTTGCGGGATTCCAAATCGTGTGATGATATGATTGAATATGAATAGGGCTACAGTTTTTCTAGTATTGTCGAATGTAGGCATCGCCTCAACCCATTTCGTGAAATAATCCACGGCTACGATGATGTATCCATGCCCCCCGACCGAGTGAGGGTTACATGTAATGAAATCAATGCCCCATTTTGCAAAAGGTCCAATGAAAACTACAGGTTGTAAAGGAGCGAGATGACATCTTATCTTGTTATTGTATGTTTCACAGGCATGACACTTCTGGATGACGTTTATACAGTCTTTAAACAAATAAGGCTAGAAGTACCCAGCTCATAAGATCTTTTGGGCAGTGGCATACCCAGACATATGACCACCACATGCTCCAGAGTGGCATTCATTCAAATATTTCTCAGCCTCATCGAAGGTGAGACAGTGTCAGAAAATAGAGTCAACACCACAACAATACAGAGTGTCACCGAGAATTATGTATTGACGGGCTTGATATCGTATGTGACGATGGTCTGTACTAGAGAGGTCGGGCCGAAAAGTTTGAGTCTAGAGATAAATGATAATATATCCATACCAAGCATCATCATAACTGATTAGAAAAAGGGATTCATTAGGTAAGGAATCATCTGCCACATTTTCTGTCTCAGCGGAGGGAAGGTCACATATCAATTCGGCAAACACCAAATATTTCTTAGACTTAGCGCGTTCAAACTCTAAGTCAAACTCTTGGAGAATCACTATCCATTTGGAGTATTTTCCCCCTATTAATTGGAGTGTAAGGATATGTTGCATAGGGTTGCAATCGAAAATGACAGTGGTCTTGCGTAATAGGATATAGTGATGAAAAAGTTGGATAGCTTGAACAACTGCCAAGACCAGTTTTTCCACATGTAGGTATTTGGCCTTCGTAGTCGTGAGACTCCGAATCAAATAATAAATTACATGTTCATCATGCGAGTCATCCCCTTGGACTAAAACCATGGAAATGGTAGAGTCCGAAGCGGCGAGGTAGAAGAAATAGTCTCGACTATAATCTGGTGGGAAAAGCAGTGGTGTTCATGTTAGGGCGAGTTTCAAAGCTTCGAAGGCTTTGTTGGCAGTCTCATCCCATACAAATTCATAGCCCTTCTTCAACATTCGAGTCAATACTAGTGTTAACTCAGTGTAGTTAGGAATTAATCGACGCAAAAAGTTTTCCTTCCCTTGCAAAATTTGGAGCTAGCATAAGGTAGAAAGAGGAGGTAAATTAAGGATGGCCTCAACCTTCAAAGGATCCACCCTAATTCCATGAAATGACACAATAAAACCTAGAATTCCACCGGACTCCACATAAAAAACACATTTGTGTGGGTTTAAACGTATACGGTCATAAAGACAGCGAAGAAAAATGGCTCGGAGATGGGTCGGGTGGTGTTGGTGACGCATGGAATGCGTCGGTAGATCATCGAGATAAGGTTGTACGATGTGTTTGATATCATGGAAAGCATAAGACATGGCACGTTGAAAAGTCGCACCAGCGTTCTTCAAACCGAAAGGTAATTTTTGGTAGGCGAAAGTACCCCAAGGACAAATGAAAGTGGTTTTGTGTTGATCCACAGGTAAAATGTTAATTTGATTATAGCTGAAGAAACCATCCATTAATGAGAAGATTTCACTCCTGGCGCAATCGTCGACGATCTGGTCAACGAAGGGAGTTGGAAAGTTGTCTTTGGGACAAGCTTTATTAATATCCCTATAATCGACGCATTCATGGATCGTGCCTTGTTTTTTATTGACCGGAACGAGATTAGATACCCAATCGGTTAAAGCCACAGGATAGATAAAACCAACCTTGAGAAGTTTTTCAACTTCGAATTTGATAGAGGCAGCTTTACGGGGACGAACCGGGTGAGGTCTCTGCCGAATGGGTTTAGCATCCGGGTAGGTCTTAATTTCATGTACAATGATATTGGGGTCAATACCCATCATCTCTTCGTAACTCCAAGCGAAAATGTCACGAAATTCTTTAAAAATAGCTTTATAAGTGACAACTTCGTTATCGGAACAAGCGGCTCCGATGTGAACATTTTCAACAACTCCAGGTTTTATAGTTATGTCAAGAGGAACATTGGGTGAAATATTACTCGGGTTCCCTTCGTAAATCACATCATGTGTTGACTTGGGAACAGAGGAAATGACAACAATGGTCGACAGATTCTAAATCTGTTGGTAACTCTTTAAAGTGTTTTGTTCCAGGAAAAGAACTGAACGATGATGTCCATCATCCCAGGGGGTGTCTTCCACAGACATAACAGACATAATCATCTCATCAGTAGGAAAAATGAAGTGAAATGGATCGGGATATGAATCACTAAGAGAGGGGGTAGAAGAGGTTGTCGATTGAATGGCTTGATAAGTTAGCTCAACCAGACTTAAAGGCATTTACTCGCCATAGCGAAGATAATCATTGGGGATTTCATGAACAAAGGTGGAAATCATGTTGATCAAAGCGACCAAAGGAGGTGGAATATCGGGTGGTGGAATTGGGAATGTACCCATCAAAGTTGAACATTTTAGTAGACCCACACTGACATTCTCATACCTAGGAGGTGTCTTCAAAATAAAGGGTATGTTTCTAGTACAGGAATCAGAGTTGAAAAAGGCCAACTAGTCTATAGTAATGACTTTTCCTTGATGTAGAAAACGTATGACACAGAAAAGGGTAGACACAATTGCATGCATAGAATCAATCCAACTACGGCCAAGTAGGAGGTTATAATCGAGAGGTGCATCAAAGACCTCAACTTTGACGTTGGCCGATTTGCCTTCCAACGTAATAGACAACAAGGGAAGTACACCATAGGGCTTAAAGCCAGAGCCATTGAAGGCCTTAAGTGTGTTGTGTGATTCAGTGAGGGGAGGAGAGCCAATGGCTTTCCAACATGCAACAGACATTACACGTGTCGAGGCACCCTCGTCAATAACAGTTCTACATATGTTCTTGTTCTCGACAACAACTTGTATCTGAAATGCTAGCTGAGGTGGTATCCTTGGAATGTGATCTTCTAGGTCAAAAATTATCAAATTTGTATCCGTAGGATCAATTCCACCAATAGCCTTTAACAGTTCCTTCCATTGAGTGGGAAAGCTTTGAAGGACTTTGAGAGATGACATCGTGGAGGGTGCTTGTGCAAGATCTTCTACAATACTGTAGTTCTGAGAAGCATGCACATGAGGATTAACAACAAACTTTCGAACAATGCCCTTTGGAGGGGGGTAGAGAACTGTATCGGGGCTCGGTCATTCGAGATGAAGAGAACCATTGGGAGGTGAAGTTGAGGGAGGCGGTTGGACCAATGAAGGTGGTATGTCGTCAACTTTCTCCTTTGAGGAAGAGTAATCTTTGGCCCAAGTAGTAAGTGTAATGTCATTCTTTTTTGAATCACCAATACACATAAGGACATAGGAAGTCGTGGAAGGAGAGGGTTGGTCGTGAATGACCAATTGGGCCTATTGTTGAGAAGGGAAAGGTTGGGGAAAAACGGTTGGTGTGGGAGGCTTCATGGTCCCTTGAAGGAACTTAGTAACCTCGACACGTCTTGGAAAATATTTTGTGTAGTGATCATCACCACAGATCAGGCAAGGGTATCGGGGTTTGCACTTATCCTTGTCATCAGCAGGTTGCGTTTTGGCTTTATCAAATTGTAGATTATATTTATCCTCCTTATTCTTACCCTTTCCTTTTTTAGATTTATTTTTGTCGGCAGGGGTAGATTGAACGGAGTTAACCTCTAAAGTTTTACCAGTGGAAGGAGTAGGAGTCAAAGCATTTTGAACATTAGAAACAGTAGATTTGGGATTGGTGGGAGAGGATTGCATACATTGAGGTTGAGCATGGAAAGTGCCAATCACACCATCAGTCGCATGAGAAGCATTAGGGGTAGTTGAGGTAGCGGTGGTAGAAGGACGAGGAGCATCAGGGAGTAAGTTGTAAAGAGTACCCATTTGCGAATAAACGAGATCGAGGTACTGAGCGTGACTGATCGCCAGTTCTTTTGTGACAACTCCACCAATGGAAATGTCATGAGAGATTGTATTCACGAATGATTTCGTGAACCATTCTACCAATAACTGATTGGAAAAATCGAGTTTGATCAAACGTCGTCTTCTTCTCCACTCATGGATGTGATAGGAGATATGAGTGGTCGAATTCTGCTTGAAGGAACTCAAAATCTTGGTTCTTGTTTCATAATGGATGGGCAATTGGTAATGTGTGAGGAAATTCATGGCTAGGGTATTAAAGTCAATGAAGAAACCTCGTGGTAATTCTACATGCCACTTTGCAGTCGAACCCGTAAGATTTCTTTGGAAGAGCCGTAACCGAATGGAATCGTCCATCAAAGAGTTGGACGAACACCAAAGGTGAAAATTCATGACGTGGTTGTTTGGATATTCTCCGGGTTTACCGTCAAATTTTGGAATGTCTGACGGTAGCTTGGATGGTATAACAGGCCAATGGGGAGAATGAAGGATGGGGTCATTCAAGATTCTAGACAAGTCAGGTAGATCCAAGGTGGCTAAAAAGGGTAATTGTATATTCACATGAGGGTACTGGTGACTTTGGGGAGGGAGTCTCATCGGTATACTAGTAGGACCGTAAGTAGTCTGCATGTGAGGTGAAGGTCCTAACAGATTCGGACGTGAGTGTGGAGGCATGTAGCCCATAGGGTTGTACTGATTAGGGATGTTCCCTTGGAAAGGAACACTAGATTGAACGTTCGAACCTTAAATGGGATTAGAAGAACCGAGATATGACTAGCCCGAACTAGGGGGGTATGAAAGAGATAACTTGAGGTTGTTTTGCCCCATATGATTGTGTATTTCCCTGGATGAGAAGGTTCCAATACTGGGCTAGTGATTCTGGAATGTTTTTTCCATAACGTGGGGTATAACCTCCAAGCGGGGGTGGTGTTACAATTTGGGTGTGACCTCCAAATTGAGTTTCCCCCCTAGTGTTATATTGTCCTCCAACAGGAATCTGATAATCAGAAGTGAATGACGGAGTAGATCCTCTAATTGAATTGGAGCCACTTGGGCCAAATCCTCCCTTAAAAGGCGGATAAGACCCTCCGGAGGGGACCTGGGAAGGTTTCGGAATGAAACCGGAAGCAGCATTGTACCCAAGAGGAGTAAAAACTCCAGAAGCTCCAGAAGAAACTTGGGTAGGAATGGAGATAGAAGTATTTAAAGTATTGTACCCATGAGCAAGAGACGGGACAGGTCTAGACGAAAGTGGTGTACCAATGGGAGCTTGGGTAACCACCGTATTCCCAGTGGGAATAGTCATAGTGTGTGGGACCATTGTGGAATGGGCCATCTGAAGAGGAATGGTTGAGCTAGGACCAATGGACTGTGTGTCTGAACCAATGAAAAAGATAACAAGTTGTACTAGCAAAGTGATCTAGAGGTATCTTGTAGGTAGCAAATGTTTCGGGCAGTTCAAAGACGACAAGTATATCAGCACCTACCCCCGAGCCGTAAAGGTCTTGCACTGTAGTCGGGGTTCGAAATATGTCAGTGGTCCAAAAGGGATCCTCATTTTTCAGGCTGGTAAGAGGTCTATTTGGTATTCCAGAAGTGTCAACAACAAGTTCTTCGGAGGAATTCAGTCGGACAATACGTCTCTCGTATCCAGGAGGTATTCAAAAAGCGTCTAGAGAATCGAAAACAATTTGGAAATTGTCTAAAGAGTCAGTTCTTTCCACTTGTGAAGGTATGTTGTCCTGGACCTCACTCTGTTGAGGAGATCCCTCCAGTGGATTAGAAGGAAAGGGTTGAGAACCTTCTAGATCTTTCGGGGGTAGTCCTTGCATCCTACATGAACGGCGTGGAGGGTCAATGTTGGTTGAACCAAATATTTTATGGACAAAATCTATGGCCAACTATAGAAACAAACAACACTCACTAATAAAATATAGGAATCAAACCAAGCAAACAAAACCTTCTTATTTCGAAGTCACTAGTTGGTGATGAAATCCAATGTCGTGAAGTCAAGACAAGAAGGGGCTAGGATAGAGCGGGTGGAAAAGTTATGTTGACGACCTGCTTAATGGACTTACACCCTAGTGCAGGCTCCCACACATAATCGTGGGTATACCCTCCAAGGATCCTGAGTGAGTCTGGCCAACGTCGATTCTAGGTACCGTGAAGACTTGCCCCTCCACAGTCACCTTGTGCAACACCCTAAGAAGATAGGCAACTAAGGCTACCATGAACAACAATGATGCCTGGGGAAACAGTGGACAGTCTGATCCACGTGCAAAGGTAGGGTATCTAGCCCGAAATCAACTTGAGAGGCTTCCACTCATCATTGTGGGTATACCATTCAAGTGACCCCCATAATATGTGCAATCTCTACACCGAGACCAACAAAGCAGGGTGAGTAACTCTGTCAGTCTCAATGCAACCTTACGTTTGAAGCTTGTGTGAGAAGGGCTTCCCAGGACAAAATGTTGCAAATGGATTTGAACACTCCCTATAACAAGATGCTATTGTGTGTTTTCTGCTTTGGAGAGTGTGTCTCACAGCCTATTCCAAAGCTCTAGCCTAGCTAATGTTGGTGTAAAATATCCCTAGAAAATAAAAGCTACTAATTGATTTTTAGATTTCGCAATTTTTTTTAGAGGTTGTTGTTACTCAAGAGGGAGATGGGAATGAAACCAATGTTGTGTAAGACCTTAACCCAATAATATGCAAATAGAAATGAATGATGCAAATTTTCGTTCAATGAACTCTATCTACAGCAGGGAGAAGGTATTTATGGAATGATGTAAGCTACGAAATATACTTTATTTTTCTTGAATGAACACAATTGAATAAAACCATAAATAATGAAGTTTCTCAATGTTCTCTTCTTTTGAATGCAATAAAATTTCTTATGTATGAATACTTTAAAGAATAAGTGACCTTAAGTCTTCCTTTCCGAAACCAAAACAGGGATATAGTGAAGAAAGCACAAGTAATCGAAGAAAATTTATACACCCAACAAGCACCCAAATCAAGCTTTCAATGAAGATAAAAATAAAAATGACAAGAAAGTGTTTCACCAAATGCAAATGAAAAATGAATTTACAATTATCAAGCAATCCAGAAAATGTAATTGATCCAAAAATTTAAATCCAATCCAAAGACTTTTAATCAATAGCACTCAAATGCGAAATCATAGATTATATCCTTGTTGATAAAAATCAAGAGGTAAAACTGGAAAAATGACTAAGAAAGATGTTTGATCTCTGAAAACCAATCGACAGGAAGTTTCAAACTCAGAAATCAGTCACATACTGGCATTAAAAGTTCCTCCCAGCTGGCTAAAGCAAAAACTAGGCATCAAAAGATGACAAGACCCAAACCAAAAAAATTTATAAACGTCGTCGCAACCTGGCAGTAGGTTACAGTGTGGAAATCAAAGGTTTATGCAGGCTAGCTGTGAGCAGGTCGTGGAAAGTACGCACTGGAACAAGCAGTTAGGGTGCGGAAATCAAAGGTTTATGCAGGCTGTGTAAGGGTACAATGCAAAAGTGTCTGTAAACAAAGAAATTTTGGAAAAAGGATAAAGAATCTAAGGAAATTTTTAAATCCAAAGAGTCTGGTTGGATCTCCCAAAGACTCAGAGACTGAAATAAAGTGAAGAAAGGTAGGCTAAAAGCAAATGGCCAACAAAAAACCACAAATAAGTCGTATCCCTAGTGGAGTCGCCAATTTTGTTATTGGATAAATCAGTGAATGCAGACATAAACTAATCTCCCTAGATCCACCTAGATCTAGAACAAAACAAGACAGGACATGATGATTTCCCTAAGTTACTATCATTGAATTTACTACCAAAGAAGGAATGGATGACATACCTTTAGATATCACTTCCTTATATATTTGTTGTCCCTACTTCACTCTGGTGCTCTTGAGAGATAAGATCTGCAATGACACAAACCAACCAAAGTGAAAGCAACAATAATAGATTCAATGAAAACCTAAACATGTGATCAAGGAGTCATGTAATAAAATTCTAATGATTTTATGGGAAAGAAACATGTCACTGTATTATATTAAGTAAAAGTGGAAGATACAAACAAATTGTCTTGATGTTGCAAGTTCCCTTTCAGTGGTCCTTTGTTCCAACACACACATACACTTGCTCCGAATTTGTATGAAGATGGTCCACAAAAGCTTGATGGACAAATGGAGGCCTCAAGCATTAGTTGCAACAAGATCCTTCACACAGTCTTCAGCCTATTCTTTCAACAATTCTTTGCTCAATCTTGCTTAACCTTTTCCATGAGAAACCCATCATTATATAGGATAAGGTGAAGTGGTTAAAAGGATGAGAATGATCCCACCAAATTAGCGAAGTCAATAGGATCACAACCATACAGACGCCACCTCACATTCTAGAAGATTCTCCTTCTAGAAACTTCATGAACTTCTTCCTTTCCTTAGCTTACAATGTCCCCACACCCTGCCTATATAGCAGCCCGCGAAAACCCCACGAGCTAGGTATAGAGCAGCCTGCGAAAATCAAGGATTTTCTCACTGTATACCACTGTCAGTCTGCGGCGTCATTCTAAAAACATGCCTTGTAGGGGAAGAACTCAGTCATTTTCCTCATGTAAAAGATTGTTTTGAGAGCCTGAACACATGCTTGTAGATTCATCATCAGAGTGACCAAAACAATGTGTAACAGTCCTCCTAGCAACCTTTGCAATAGCTTTTTCAACAAATAACAATGATCAAACTTGGTGGAGGGTATATTCCCTTATATTCCTCCAAGGATCTAGTCTATAACAAACATGGAACAAGAAAGAAGAACTAACAAAATTGTATATTTTTCTTACCAATTCCAAGAGCATGCAAGAAAAAACCCCAGTTACCAAGAATTTTCATCACCATAGCAAGAGAAAGAGCCTCCAAGATATAGCACACCACTTCACTCCACAAGACAGTGATAAACCATATCATGAGAGAGAGAGAGAGAGAGAGTTATCTTTCCCAAGAGGGGCACAAATTTCAGCCAAGTAGCTCTTCTCATGTGAGAGATTTATGTCAAAATGAAATGAAAATGATCCTTATTTATGCAAAATTCTTAAAAATTATTTGTCCACATAAATTAGGGTAAACCACAAAATAAGGGAGCCATTCTCCCTTTATTTTTCCCCTTTACAAAACAAATTTAAATTTAACTTTAAAAATGCACATATCAAACCCTAAAAGGTGATGTCAACCTTCTCTAGGGTGACGTTTTGACACTTTAGCAAGTCATTGAGCAAAGGGAGGAGGTCGTTGGGGATCCTAAGTGTTGATTTTAACCTTGTACAATATTTATTACAAACATATTTTCAGTAAAAGAACAGAAAAGATACAATGGAAAATACACACATTACACGAAGAGTTTTTCTCTGGAAACGCAAACTGAGAAAACCAGCATATTCTATATTCATTCATAACGATACATTATTTACAATACAATATACATGTAGGAGTCAGAATCATCCAAGACCCTAACCCAATGACCTGGATTAGTCAACAACTCTAATTCGTTAACCGGAAATAGAAAACCATTGAAAAAAACCATGTGTCAAAAAACCACCCAACAATGGACATGAAAATCGAGGTGACACGAAAAAAAAAAAGGAAAAAATGGGACACATTTCTCGAGGTAAAAAAATGAGGCAAAAATGTGACACATTTCCTGAGGCAAAAAAAATTCTTGGGGGTGCTGCCCCCAAACCCCCACGTGGGGGGATATCACCCAACGCAACGTAGCAGACACTAGAGTTATTCGTGCAACTAATATAACATATACCCAACACTAAGGGTCCTTCTTCATCCTCTAGGCTCATCTTTGTGATGCAAAAGGTCTTCCCCAATGTCTAAGCCATGGCATCCAACTGGTGGGCTTCCTACCCAAATGAAGGCCCAAGCTAGGCTTGTTCCTCCAAAATATCCATCAACAAGGTCCTACAAAGACAGACAAGTATGCCCTCCAAGGATATCAATTCAAAGCATCATGATAAGTAAAATCACATTTAATACAAGATCCATCTAAGCATGTACATCAAAAACTACCTCATCAAATTAAACAAATGCTCAAAGACCCTATGCAACTTGCCAAGTTTAGGCATGGGAGGGTTGAAAAGGTGACATATTCGGTGAATCACTCCTTAATTCAAGGAGTGTTTATGTTGGTTATTACTCACTCTACCTACTTCTTGGCTGACCCAATTTCATATCTGAACAAGTTTCCAACAAAACCCTCTAAAACTATCGGCCGTCCTGGTAATCCAAAAGGAAACATAGCACATGGAATGTACTTCACAGTCTCACCCGACATAGTCATATGGGTGAATGAAACGCTCATATTCTTGCAATCTAGGAAAGAGTGGGGATATGGGTTTTCAATTCATATTCTTAGGCCTTGATCTGGTTGTTCTTTCTATTATTCTTACATTCATCTGTTAAATCTATGCATGCATTCTAACAGATATAACATATAACAGATCTCACAGAATTATCAATTCATCCATTAATTATCTAACTACTGACAGAAGGTAAATATGTAATAAACAAAACACATAACATAGTTTTTATTGTGGTTCACCCCCTCCTAGGCTACGTCCACAAAGATTTGGATTCTTAGGATCTTTTATTTATATTTTTGCAAGGTATGGTGTCGTGCACATTGCAATTCCGATCATACAATCACAAAATAGATTCCACAATCCTCTATTAGGTTGACTAGATTGCACTAGGCTCCTCATCCTGTGATATAACTCTCAATATCTAGCTACTTGATTCTCCTACAGCTCAACAACTTACAAAAATAGTATCAGATCTTATAGTAGTTTCCATAACCAAATGGAACAAAACTTAGGACCCTCGTTTGGAAAAAAAAAAAACCCCGACCTAGACCTCCTAGGTGCTTATTATTTTAGCTTATCAGCCATTAAAATCTCTTACAAAAAACCTAACCCTAAGGTGGTTAGGTTTTCCTGCATGCACAACTTGCATGCTTTCCTCCTTTGCATGCATCTTTTCCTCGCACGTGCTGTTGCCAGCTATCTTTTTCCAAATTAAGCTTTATCTTCCCAAAAATGGGTTTTTTCTCAAACTTGGCCTACGCCCAATAGGCCACCAACATTGACATGTGGCCCATCTCGAGCCACATAGCTAGTGCGTGCTCCTTCTACAGATGTTTCCAAAATTTGGAACTTCTCTGCTATTTCCCTTCCTCGTGTCTTGACCCGCACGGATTTTCCTGTCAGTGCCTCTACTGACTGCACTGTGATCTCCTCTTGGATCAGTTTTGTGCTCTATATGTGCACCTACACCATTCTCTTATTTTCCTCCTCTAGCTATGTGATCATTTGTGTTGCTTGGTCCTAGTGCGGTTCTACTTTCGCTTATCTCTCTTGTTTTTGCATCTGTGCGGCTTTTAAATCTGCCTGTAATTTTTTCAAATCTTGATTACCTTTTAGGCACTCTGTGATGCTCATTGTTTATGTATGTTCTTGAGCTCTTGTATGGCTGCACTGAGCCTTTCCTCTTTTTGGTCCCACTGCTAGACCTGCTCATCCTCTTCTAGCGTTATCCAGATTTGTGCGGCTCTGACAAACAGTTCTTCTCCTGCACTTACGTGCTTCTCCAATTCTGCTAATTGGAGTGCAGCTTCTTGTTTCCTCTGTTATCTAACTTTGGGAGGAGTTATAGGAGTCAGATTTTCTTTTAATTCCTCAATATCTTGCATATAGTTTTCAATGTTTTGGGCAATAAGCTTGAGTTTGTCCTTTGCGCTTGTGTTCTTTATTTGCGCGCTTTCAGGGATGTGACTGTATATTTTTGTCAAACCCCGTTATATCATGTATGCATGTTCTTTCTCCTCCTTGGTTTCGAGCTTGACCTACTCGATTACCAATTCTAAGGCTTCCTTTCCATTCTTCATATGTTGTAATTATGTTGTGTTTATTCATGCGCGCGACTACACCTTCTATGTGACACTGACTTGAATCTTGTACAATGCCTTGGTTGGTGTCCTTTCCATCACCAACTCTACTTGCACCAAATCCTTCAGTAGTTTATGGGCTACAGTTTCATCCATCTGCAACATGTTGGATTTAATTTGGAATTTTGGGCTTGCATGCGCTATAGTTTGGATGGTATCTTGCTCGCTCGGTGCGGCCCTTGCCTCTGCTTCTGATGTTGCAGGGAAGGACTTTGTTCCCCTTTCAAGCCTGTGCATTGCTCTCATATACTCTAGGACTTTTCTGATGTCTACCAGCTCATCTTGAATTTGGCCTCTTTGGTGTTGGGCATCTTCGAAATCCTCAGTTGTGTGTTCCTATACTTTTGCAGCCACGAGGTCGGCACCATCCTCAGTAATCATGTACTCTAGAATCTTCTTGTGCACCTTGGCCTTCTTGCGTGACCCCCCTGTGTGTATGATTGGCCGCTTGGGTTGCCCTGCCTCTTGTGGGGGTTTCTTGTGTCATTGTATCCCCCATTCCTTGTTCTCCTTGTGGTGGGGCAGTGTCCTTTTTTCCTGCATGCGCATCTTTCTTTGGTGCAATCCCCTTCTTTTGTTGCGCAAAATTCTAACTTGGCTTCGGCTCTTTCGGCGCAACATTATCTCCTACAGGTGTCTTAGATCCTCCTCCTTCTACCTCCTTTCCTATGGCCACTTCCTTAGTAATAAATAGGATCTTCCAGTCATCTTACCAATCGTGCATCGCCATTTCTACATCTTCTCCATTGATGCAGTATTGGAGTTGCAGCCATTCTTTGGCTGGATCCATGAGCACTTGTATCCACATAGTGTGGCACGTGGCTCTGAAATTTGCAATACCTTGGTATTGCGCGACAACCTCTTGAGTGATCCTCCACATCTTTTTATGCTTTCCTGAATATCGCTAAAGTACCACGTAAATGTGATTATGTTTCCACTTCTTCTTTTCGGGTCTGGAGTACTCCCCATTGAGGTATACTGCATCTCATGGCAATGACCTATCCTATCGCAAAAATAAGAATATGGTGGCTTCCTCCACTAGAATAATAATATCAATATCAATAGCAAAGAGTAATGAAAGTTTGTCCCCAAATCCCGCACGCCTTTGCAGTCATCGAGGAACAGGTTCAATATATACAGAGCCCAGTTGAGCATAGTGCCATTGGCGCACTGTGTTGCAGTTGCGATGACCCTAGCAGGTACTTCCTCCTTGTAGAATTTTCTGAGCATCTTGCAAGACATAAGCTTTGTGGCCATTCTTGTGGCTATGTCATTGATTCTTTTTATAATTATATCGCGTGAGCCCCTCTTTGCGCTGTAAGTTTTCTTCATCTCCTAGACAAGCACTTTCTCCTTTGTTTTTCCATCCAGGTACTGTGCAGGACTCTTTCCCATGGATGAAAGACCTTTGATGAAGGAAATCAACTCAATGTCGATTGATACGGGTTCCTCCAACCATAAAAATCCTCCATGGAGGACCGCCATTTACTGCTTGACGCATTTTTTTAATTCCTCCCCCCTTCCAAAATGGGGAATTTCTACCAAGTTGAGGATACATGTGTTGGCCAAGTATAGTTCTCTTGCCTTTGGTTGTAGTATAGGATCGTTCAAGGGTCTTGTGTCTGTGCTTTTCATGTATACATGATGTGCAAATTCTGGTAATTTGCTAGCATCGACCACATCGTGGTCCGAATACTTCAACTTTTCCATGCAGCCCAAAAGTGTTGGCATAGTCTGCACTCCCTCTGCAATGCATAGTAATATAATGGTTTCATGGTTTTGCTTGCACGGGGACTGCGCCATGGGTTTTTTTGCCACAGGGGCAGACCTAGGGTTCAACGCACCAACAAAACCCTAACTACCTGCCCTTTCGGCAACACCTGCGAAGCAGATGAAGTCTCACCCAAGGTAGAGGCAGGGGTGGTTACAGGACTCAAATGTCTGCAACCTAGCTGGGACACAGATCTGTGATTACACTACTTAACAAAGAACTTAGTAGTTAACATTCATCAATAATTAACCCATATTCACATCGCATATCCAAACCCTAATTATAGGACAACGTAGTATTCTACTGGATCTAACACATCTAAGAACTTAGCACATGGAAAAAGATCAGATCTAGCATTCATTCACATTACTAATCACTAAGATATCATACCAGATGCATAATACATAAAGATATCGGCACTAAGCATAAATCACATCACTAACATACAACCATAATGCACTAAGCAACCATAACACAGGATATATGTGGTTCACCCCAGTGTGGGGCTACGTCCACCACCTCTTCATCTTCTTTATTATCTTTTGTCAATATCCTTACATGCACAAAGCCTCAGAACCCACTCCGCATAGGACAAGAGATCTGTGTGCACCTCACCAGATCCTCCTTCCCCAAGCTAGGTTTAAGCACAAAGCCTTCTTACTGTCTATACATAAGCTTCTTGCAACCACTTGCACGTAGCTCTGTAAGTCCTTAACACATAGCATGCACAAGGCATCCACAACTATTCGCCCTTAGCACATTGGCCTCTTCCTCCATCACCTAGATATTTATTTATACATTACAAAATGGGCCTAAACATGGGTAAACCCATGGGCCAACATCCCATTCTCGTTACATAAACCCTAATCCCAAAAAATGCCCTAAAAAGGCGTCGATATCCCACGATCTCTGCTTTGACTTGCACTCCACCTTCGACCAGCCTGTCGAAGTCCCAAAAGAGGTCAAACATGACCAAGGATCTCCAAAACTTGGTCAAGGGCCAACAGGCCCCCAACACTCACCTATGACTCGTCTCGATTCACTTTGGTCTGGGTAACTCTACCTCAAAATCCTCGAGCTTGGCTCGAGCTGCTTCAACCTGTTGTTGCGCCAAGGCTTCCTGCTCGGCGAACTCATGAATAATTGCCTCGTTCACAAGTCCCTCTAAGCGTTGTTCTATCGAAGTGACTACTTGTTCTAGATCTTCTCCTCGGCCTTCAATCTCCTCAAAAATTAGGCAAGCTGCATCCTAGACTGGTTGGAGCTTCTGAGTCACTTCCATGACTTTACTTTGGATGGCATGGACCTGTTGTTGAGCCATGCGTTGTTCTTGGGATATTTTCATCCTCTCAACTGCTGACAAGAGTTTCAACTGCGCTTGTACTATTGTTGCTTGTTTCTTTTCTTCCTGGATCTACGACTCGTGTGTCTTCAGTTCAGGGTCCTCGGTAAGGCGCTCATAAGTCTGTGCACTGTGACTGCTTAGTTTTTTACATTCCAAGGCTAATGCTTTGATCCTTTCAACTGCGCTCTGGGAAGTTGCTTCTCTCTGGTCTTGCACTTCCTACGGAGTGCTTGACACTGTCTGTAGCTCTAGTTCTGCGACCCTCTGTTGAAGCTACTGAATGGCTTCAGCAAACTTCCAAACTTGATCTCCATCGGGTCTTCCTCCATATTCTCCAAGCCTGTCACAGAGCAAAGTGCTCTTTTGACTGCTTCTTTAACTCTGACCTGATATGCGAGCAACTGTTCTTTCTCCTGCTAGATTTGCGCTTTATTTTCTTCAAACTTGGTCTCGAGGTCATCCTTCTCCTACTGCGCAACTTAGCATTGCTCTATGATTTCCTCTAGTGCTTGCTTCAGTGCCATTTTGGCCTATTCTTTTTATTCCTGCACGCGATGAAGGTGATCTCCGGTCGTGTCATCTATTTTGTGGAGTTGGGAAGGCTCATCTCCCAACTCTGGTTCTTCTGGTGGCGGGGGCGCAGTGGACACTTCACGGCTGGAGTGAAGGGCTTGTTGTACACCTCTTAGTTCTATCTCAATTCTATCATACATGGCTTCTTGTTTGGCTTCAGTTCTCTACAAAATATCTTCCAAGGCATCAGATACAGCTGCAATAATGAAGTTGAAGTCATCGACCGTGAGCACAGTCTGCATCTTTAGCTTACTCACTTTGGATTTCTTCCGCGATGTAGGTTTCATGGGGGGAACCTTTATTTTACTAGGTGTCTCTACCTCTTCAAGGGAGTTCCTAGGCGGTATTACTTTTCCCTGGTTCTGCTTGTCTTCTTCCCCTTCTTTCTCTTCTTTTTCCACTTCGTCATCTCCTCCTCCTCTGGGTGAATCTGATGCAGTCTCTTCTGATGTGTTGTGTATTTCCTGTACATCTTCCTTATTTTTATTCTTGTTGTTGTTGGGTGCATCATACTCTTTGCGAGTAACCATTGGCCTTCCAAGGAGGTTGGGATCAGACAGTGTTGCCTGGTCGACTCATATAAGGAACTCTGCGGTCTAGGATAATCACAATTGGCAAAAGTGTTCTCGATGCAACGCTCGACAGGATAAATAGATATTGTCGTAATGGTTTCTTTAAATGGGTCGTAGAGCCTTATTCAATGCAATTTCATCCGTTATGGCGCGGTCCCAATGGTCCAATGGTGAACTTTCGGGCCATAAATGATTTCCTAACCATTCGGGAGCATCGATCGAATGGTCATAATGCCTCCAAAGGTCATATTGCTTCGTCGTGGCGAAGTGACATTCTGTGTTGTACTGATATTCCGGTGAAGTTCAAATTATGGAAACCTTCCTTCTCTGAAGTTGTTTCTGGAGCTTCTTGTAATTTTTCTAACTTAGCTTTCTTCTTGCTGAGCTCTCTAAACTTCTTTCCTATGATCTGAATTATTGGTTTCCTCTTTCCATTATCATTCTTATCTCCTCTTGGCATGATAACTTCACACTGTGGAGGGTCTTTCATAGGGTTCTTTCATAGGGTTCAAGGGTAATACTTCTTTTCTGTCTGGGGTAGGTGCTTTACTCTCTTATACAGATAGGTGTCTCCAGTCTTCCTGTGTCCTTTCAACTTTGACATCCATATATTTGGTCTTTAGTAGCTTCGACTGGTTCTCTTGTTCTTCCAGTAAGTGTGTTATTCTCCTAGCCATGAAATCTCTTAGTTCTTGCTTTTTCTGTTCTAGATCCTCCTCCTCTTGTTTCCTTCATATCTAATCTTTCTCAATCCAGGTTTTTCCTAGCAAGATAGCAAATGGGGTGTTGTTCTCAACAAATTTAACGATCTCAAATTCTTCTTTTGTCGAAGTGCCATCGGCACTCATAGATGTCTAGGTAAGTCTTCCACATAGGGTTATCATCTTTCCTCTAAATAATCCTATTCCTCCTAATGAAGGAACCATAGCAGGCTTTCCCAAAATTTCCCAAGTTCTTTCTGTCATGATATTCACCCATGTTTCCTCATCTAGGACACAGTCTATGTCGAAGTCTCCTATTCTTGTTTCTATGTACTCTTTCTCTTTTAAGACCTCTGATAAGTTGATATATTTGTGATCATTCAAGGTTTTTTTCATCTGTAGTAATACAGTCTCTTATTCTTTCTGGGGTTCTATCATATCCTTAATTTCTTGGCTTGTCTCATCATTTTCTTGTTTTATATTCATCTTTTCAACTTTAGCAATCATTCTAGGACAATCCAAAACTTCATGGTCCATAGCTTTACAACAAAGATAACTAGGTCTTCTACCAGGGAATTCCTTAGCAATATGTCACGGTCTTTTGCAACTGTAACAAAGGGTTAATCCTCTCTTTCTCTTAAATGATCCCCAAACTTTCATGTACTGCGCATTGGGATCACGGTAACTAACCTACAAAAAATTCTTTCTAGGATCCTGCATCCATTTGTTAGTCCAAAAATTCTTTCTATGCATAGGGATAACATACCTTTCATTATTTCTATCAGATCTATTCATATCAAATCTTCTTTCTTATAACTGTTCCCTAGTTTTCAAATTAGGACAAAATTTATCAAACATACCTAGATCCATTCTTTCGAAAGAAAAAAAAATTTCACTTATCTTACCTTTCTCAGAGCACAAAGCTTCAACATCTTACCTCTTTTCTTTAGATCGGCCTTCTCTTCTCAGCACAAAGATTTGCAAGTCAATACTGTGCACTAAATCACAGATCTATGCACAGAGGTTTCTTTTCTTTAGTTCCCAGCAATCACCGTTTCAAGTCCTGGAAATGGAACCATTTGTTGGCATAGGGGCAGACCCAGGGTTCAATGCTTCAACAATGCACCAAAAAAACCCTAACTACCTGCCCTTTCAGCAACACCTGCGAAGCAGATGAAGTCTCACCCGAGGTAGAGGAAGGGGTGGTTGCAGGACTCAAATGTCTGCAACCTTGCTGGGACACGGATATGTGATTACACTACTTAACAAAGCACTTAGTAGTTAACATTCATCAGTGATTAACCCCTATTCACATCGCAGATCCAAACCCTAATTACAGGACAACACAGTATTCTACCAGATCTAACACATCTAAGCACTTAACACATGGAAAAAGATCAGATCTAGCATTCATTCACATTACTAAGCACTGAGCTACCATACCAGATGCATCATACATAAGATATAGTCACTAAGCATAAATCACATCACTAACATACAACCATAATGCACAAAGCAACCATAACACAGGAACGTGGTTCACCCTAGTGTGGGGATACGTCCACCAACTCTTTGTCTTCTTTATTATCTTCTGTCAATATCCTTACATGCACAAAGCCTCAGAACCCACTCCGTATAGGACAGGATATTTGCGCGCACCTTGGCAGATCCTCCTTCCCCGACCTAGGTTTAATCACAAAGCCTTCTTACTGTCTATACATAAGCTTCTTACAACCACTTTCACTTAGCTCTACAAGTCCTTAACACATAGCATGAACAAGGCATCCACAACTATTCTCACTTAGCACATTGGCCTCTTCCTACATCGCCTAGATATCTATTTATACATTACAAAATGGGCCTAAACATGGGTAAACCCATGGGCCGACATCCCATACCCATTACATAAACCCTAATCCCAAAAAATGCCCTAAAAAGGGGCCGATATCCCGTGATCTTTTCTTCGACTTGCACTCTGCCTTCGAACAGCCTGTCGAAGTCCCAAAAGAGGTCAAACATGACCAAGGATCTCCAAAACTTGGTCAAGGTCCAGTAGGTTGTTTTCCCTTTCTTCTGACCAGGGCGCTCGAGGTCCCAGCCTCCGATTGTCTGTGCTCTACGCCCGAGTCGAGATGCCCAGTCATATCTTCAACCAGTCCTTCATGTTGTTGCGCAGACCCTGCTTCAAGGTGTGGTCTTGGCGCCGCAGTCTCTATGTGCACGTTGGCTTCACCATTTGTTATATGGGCTTCTTCGGCCCTCGCAGGTTGTTGTAGGTTTCCTACGTCATCTGTTTTGTGGCCCTCCGCACCATCGTGAAAATAAATTTCCATGGAAGTTATTGTTGGGGCTTGTGTTTCTTCCTCCATTAGTGTAGAGCTTGTTGGTTTGAATCGTGGCAAGGGAATCACGTCAACATCGATGAATTCCTCTCTGTGTGATTTCATGTTCGTCCTCCGCAGTTTCATGAGGCACTCTAACACCACTATGGGTTTTCATCATTGTTTGGCTCGGTGCACCAATATTTGGCGGTGCCATCGTGCGTATTGCTCACTTTTCTCCAAATGGGCTTCGACTGGATTGCACTATGCACTCTTCTATTCTCTTCAACTCTACGTGCTCTCTATCGCTACAAGTTTACGATTTCACAATAAGTTGTAATTTGTGTGTGTTTCTCCTGTATATAGAAGGTCTCATCAATGTTGTGAAACTTCTAAGAGAATCTTCCCTGGCTACGATTAATGCAATAAAGCTTTATGAGTACGTTCCATTTAATTTTCATAAATGTCGCCAGTTTGCACCTTTTTTTCGTAACCGTCATTTTTCACTTTTCAAATTGTTTGTCCTTTTTCTGGTGCGCTGAAACTTTTTAAGTGCGTCGTGCATTTTCACTATGATTTTTTGTTAGTGTGCAGTATTTTGCTTCCTTTTACAGATATTTTGTGCGTGGACCTTTTTTCATTAGTCGCATTGAGTCCACTTTTTCTGCACACCATGTTTCCCAATAATTTTTGTATTTTCTATCTTTTGTATTTTTGTATTTCTTTTTCCTTTGTTTTCTCCTTTTTATTTTGTTTTCTCATTTTTATATCTTAACTTCTACTATATTACACTATGTACATGTCTTTCTTACTGCACTATAACTTTTAAGTTCTGGGAGGTCGATTGTCCCTGTATAGTTTCAACCGACTCCCATTGATCATTCCTTTCAGCTCTATTCCTTCCAGATCCTTTAGTTGTATAGATGCCCCATCT
This sequence comes from Picea engelmannii, assembly GCA_009831015.1. Lineage (NCBI taxonomy): Eukaryota > Viridiplantae > Streptophyta > Pinopsida > Pinales > Pinaceae > Picea > Picea engelmannii. The sequence continues at coordinate 538,091 of ML791338.1, forward strand.
ATGACATTATTTACTTCATAGGGCCCTAGCCAATGAATTCTAAACCTACCATGATGTTGAAAAAATTTACTTTCATAGAGAAAGACTAGGTCTCCTTCCTTGAAACTCTTCCTCTTGATATGTCTGTCATGCGAAGATTTGTCCCTTGCTTTCTGTACTTCTTGGTGAAATCCTGCCAGAATCCTATCCTCTTCCATATTCGTGAGTTGATTTAATCTTTCCTTTAATGTGCCTCCTTCTGTCATGTTGGTGATTGTTGCTACGTGCAGACTAGGTACCCGAAATTCCAGTGGCACCACTACTTCTTTCCCATACACCAACCTAAATGGTGTCTATCCTATCAGCTTCTTAGATGTAGTCTTCTATTCCCATAGTACTGTTGGTATCTTCAAATCCCAATCATCCCTGTTGACATTGCAGATCTTTGTCAAAGTGTTCTCCAAGATCTTATTGAAGGCTTCTACTGTTCCATTTGTTTGTGGATGGTATGGTGTACTCTTCTGATGATAGACTTCAAACTCCTTAGTCATAGCCTTGATAATATTTTTTATAAAGTGGGTACCTTGGTCACTCATCAAAATCCTTGGACATCCAAATCTAGTGATCACTTGCTCAAACAAGAAGGGTGATGTTGTCTCTGCACTGCAATATTTTACTGGTGTTGCTTCTATCCATCTTGTTAAGTATTATGTTGCAGTAATGATATACCTTGCTCCTGACCTTTTTGTTGGTGGATTAATTGGTCCCACAAATTCTATGGCTCATTTTTCAAATACCTGCAAAGTTACTTATGGTCTTAGGAGAATCACATCCCTTCTATTAGGTTTACCAACCCTCTGACAGACATCACATCTATGACAATATTCCTTAGCATCTCTGTGAATTTTTAGCCACCATAGTCTTATGTGCAATACCTTCTGAGTGGTATTTTTTCCTGCATAATGTTCTCCATATATTCCCTCACGAGCTTCTGCTAAAATCCTAGGTGTTTCATGTTCTAGTACACATCTTCTCAAAATGTTGCCTATGCTAATTTTGTATAAGTGTCATGCAATCAATTGATAATCTCCAGCTCTGACTACCAGATTTTTCTTTTGCGCAATGTTAAAATCTTGTGGCGCAATCCCTGTACTCAAGTATTCAATAATATCATCAAAATATTCATCAGTTATTTGGATTGAAAATAACTGCTCATCAAGGAAGTTGTCTTCCAAGTTGGTAGGTTCTTCTCCATTAGTTACCCTTGACATGTGATCGGGCCCTGCATTCAGCTTCCCTGGTTTGACTATCACTTCAAAGTCAAATTCCTGAAACCACAGTAGCCATCTACATATCCTCCCCCCCAACACTTACTAGTTGACTAGGTATTTGAGGGTTGAATGATTTGTGAACATCTTAAAGTGTTTTCCCGGTAAGTAATGTCTGAACTTCTGAATTGCATAGACCATAGCTAGGCCTTCTCTTTCTTTAGTATTGTATTTCTGCTCTGATTCTGACAGTTTTCTCCTTGCAAATTCTATAGGATGGTCCAAATCCCGTGCTCTTGGTTGCACCAGAAATGCTCCAAGTGTTATGGAAGATGCATCTACATGCACATGAAAAGTCTTTTCCCAATTTGGGAATACTAGAATAGGTGTTGTGACCATTTTTCTTTTAGAGTGTCCAAACCTTGTTGACAGTCCTCATTCCACTGAAATTTAGTATCCTTATTTAACATTTTTTCGATTGCCGCAGTAATATACGCATACCCTTTTATAAAAATTTTGTAGTAGAGTGTATGTCCCAATGTTTCTCTCAACTGGCACACTGATTTTGGTGGTGGTAAATTGAAAATAATTGAAATCTTGGAAGTATCTACTAGAAAACCTTGTTTGCACACTATATGGCCCAATAATATTCCAAAAGGTGTCCCAAATATGCACTTATTGATATTCAATGATATCTGACACCGCCTACATCTTTCCAACATCAGCCTTAATACTTCCACATGGTCTTTTAAAATACTATATACAGTCCAATCATCTAGATACACTTCTAGAAACTGATGTATGAACTCCTTAAAAGCATCTATTACTACCCTTGAAAATATGGTTGGTGCATTCTTTAGCCCAAAAGGCATGATTGTGTACTCGTAGGATCCCCATTCTGTGGCAAAAGTATTCTTGTACCTTTCTTTTGGGGCTATCTTGATCTGGTGATAACCTGAGAATCCATCTGTAAAGGAATATGCTTCCTGGCCTCCCACATTCTTTAGGACTTCATCTGTAAAAGGTGTAGGGAAAGGTTCATGTAGGAAAGCATCATTCAGTTTCCGTATATCTACACAAATCATTATCCCCCCTTGTTTCTTCTCTTGAACTACCATATGGCTTATCCATTCAGATTCCTCCACTGGTTCTATGATACCAGCTTCCAGCATTCTCCCAATTTCTTCTTTTACTTTCTGCTTATATATTGGATTTAGTCTATAGGGTCTCTATCTGATAGATCTAGCCTCAGGTTTGAGAGGTATCTTCATCTCTCCTAGTTCTCATGCTATGCCTTTCATCTCTGTAAAAGTTGTTGAGAATAGGTCATTGTACTCGCACAGTAACTATATTATTCTTTCCATTGTTTTTTCATTCCAATAGTCTCCAATACTTTCCATTTTTGGATTATCAATTGTCCCAATGTTGACTTTCTTCACCTTGATTGGAGCAGCAAATACTTTTTATTCCAAAGATGGACCTTCCACCTCTCTTTCCCCTTCAATTTTTGTAATGTGAATATTGCGCGGGTCATCTTCATCTGAGGTTTCTTCTTCCACATGATAGCATGACAATAGTTCTTTGATTGTCAAGATGTTCTGTTTTTTATACTCTCTGATGAGTTAAACCTTTGATTTATCAATAAATATCACACCTCTTATATGCTTCAGTTTTGAATCCATGTTGGGGTTCTCATGTTCAAATGAGAAGGTTCCTATAAAATTATGTTGTAATGTTGTCCATCCTGCAGTGCCTCAGTGCAGTTCATGGTCTACATACCAATTTTCTAGAATTCCTTCCAATGTGTGGATGAAGTGATGAGGCCATTCTTCTGGTGGTGTCATTCTCCATTGTTTCTTGCATTTCTCCAAGTTTTCCTCTGGTGTCCCATGTCCATCATATCTTTGCATATTATTGCCCCCTACTCTGCGCCAAATCTAATGCGCATTAGTCGCTTACATTGGTACCAGTCCTTAATTGTTTCTTTGTGTGAACCCCACCATATTGCAGGTGTATCCTTGAGTGCAATGCCCAGGGATAAGAGCCTTCGATTTTCTAACACTTGATCTTCGTATCTTGTTATGAATTCTTATGAGTCATTTATGCCATGAAAGCTGGGATGTTCTCTTATATATGTACCCACGCATCTTACTATGTGGTCTATTCTTGTGCACCTTCTTGTAGAAACTTCTTGTAATCTCTACTTCCAATTATCCAAACTTGTATCTAAGTCAGATGCACATGATGTGATGCTCCTCCAGCAGAGTACTCCATCTGCATTTGGGTTGACATAACCTTCTCTGCATGCAGTGGTTCTGTAAAACTGTTTTATCTCTTCTAAATCCAAACAAGTTGGTTCTACAAACATTTCTCCTTCAGAAGGGTCTAATGGTGCAATGACTCTGTATTCTCCAGATTAAAATGTCATCTTCCTTGTCTTCAAGTTTATTATATCATGGTTATCAAATTCCCAATCCAAGCTAAGCAATGTTGGATAGGGTGTTGTGCCATCCACTATTTCTATCACTTCAAAGTCCACCTTAGTGTGCACTCCATCCAGATCTATTGTCACACCTTTTAGCCTTCCAATTGGAAGAACTTTGTGTTGGTTTTGTTGATTAAGGTTGGTTGTCATTGATGTCAACCCTTGAAGAAAGCACCGTAGCACAAAGGTTTGGGTAATGGACCCAATATTGTTTGATGTAAATATGACTCATTATTGTTTTGTCATGGTTGATAAGAAGTAAATATGGATGAACTCCAAAGTGGTCCCCTTATGGTGAAATCCCTCACGGGAAGACG
>ML791338.1:549583-582168 GCA_009831015.1 Picea engelmannii
TATTGGATAATAATTCTACATTGATATAACATTTGAAGAAAAAGGATTATGATTACTCTATTACTAATTCACCCCCCCCCCTCTCAGTAATCCAACAGGTTTTCTAGTTTCAACTGGACAAGTGAGTAGCCTAGTGTGGAATCTCCCATACATTTCCATTTCTTGTTAGGTAAAACGATGACCTCGGATCCTAAGTCCAATATAATGTCTCCCATATTGAAATCCCCAATGTTAGTATTCAATCTGAATTCCCTGCTTGTCCTCCTTCTTGAGTGGAGGTGATTGAATGTCTTCTACTCTAACTTCCCCTCTAAATCTGTGTTACATATTTATAAGATATGTTTCAAAAATTTAACAGATGATGGATTATTCAGTAGCTTAACATAGGATTGCAGAAAAATCTTTATGGTAGTTACTTGGTCTACAGATTGTGTTTCACTAGTGTGTTCCATTGAGGAGGGCATTTCATACATTTGTACATTTTGAGTATGTTGCACACTCGATGTAGATGCAACATCTTGTTTAATGAACTCATGTCTTGCCTCCTTGAATATTTATTTGTATTTCCCCACATCGAATTGTTTATGTGGTTCAATATTCTTCTTCACCCATTGTTGTTGTGGTCTTACTACGTCAGCTCTTGTCTTAGCTCCTCCATGCATGACTATGTTGATGTTCCTCCCATCATCTCTGGATTTTGCAGAAATCCATTGTATATTTTGGTTGTTCTGATTTCTCTTTTCTTGAATCTTCCCCAATAATGTTGGACACTCCTCCCTATCATGGTTTGTTGTGCAAGAATACATGTATGTCACAGTTGGGAGTGGACATTCTCTTGCATAATGTATTGGTTGTTGGAATTTATGACAGACTAATGAACCTCTGCCTCTTCTAAATCCTCCTCTACCTCATCCTCCACCTCTATATCCACCTCAATCTGCTCGCGGTGCATTGTACTGAGGTACCTGATTATACTATTCAGGGTTATACTGTGATTGTGTGGTGTTATATTGTGGCTGTGCTTGTACTATTGTTGCGCATTATTATATGAAGGTGGTAACTGGTTTAACTTTGGTGCATATTTCCCTATAATCATTTTTTCTTGCATCCTATAGGTGTATGAAGTTCTTTCCCTCATCAAGTCCATTTTCCTAGAATTTGTTTCATCGTGACCCACTGATTTGCAAAAATTGCAGTATGAATTCTTGGGTATTGTCTGGTACTTTTGCATCATTGGACAATGATATGGATCATGCTCGTGTGTTTTACATATCTCACACCATATTCCCCCTGTTGGAAAAGGGTTCGGTAGCCATGTTTCCATGTACTGCATGAAATTTGGGCACTCATTCTTGTGGTGTCCTTTTGTCCTACATGCAGTACACCAAACAACTTCTCTTTTTATCTTTGCCCTTATTCTAGTTCAGTTGAAATGTGAGGTTATTCAGATCCTCCTTTAGCTCTTCTATTGCAGGATCTGTCTTCTGATATTGGTTCTCTTCCAGTTGTAAGGCTTCTTATAGAGCCTCTGCTTGATTTTGAAACTTTTGTTGCCTCGAAGGGTATTTCAGATGTGCCAGCAGTGAATTCACAAAGAGATGTCTATGTTGCATGTCATTCATGACATATTTCAACTTACCTTTCAATCATTTGAACCTTTGATCAATTTCCCAAAAAGACTCACTTAGTTTTTGTCTAATTTCAATCATCTCATTCATGTACTGATATTCTAAACTAGGCTTCTAAAAATTCATTTATCAGCAGCCTCTTCACATCTGCAATAGTCTGTGTTGTTCCTGGTGGAATGTTTACAGCTACACTGATGTACCAATCTAGTGCACGGTCTCTTAGCGTGATAGATGATTGCGGAAGTTTTGTATCCTCATTTGTGATCTTCTCTGATTCTCAGATCTTCTCACAGATGAACAAGTGCTTTTCAGGATCCTCTGATGCATTTCCCTTGAATTCGGGTAACCTGATGGTGGGATCATGTCCTGCCATCTTGAACTGTGATGAACTACTACCTCTGCACGATGTAGATACTTGAATACTACCTCCTAAACTGGCTCCTCCAGTTGTTGCTCCTTTATTGGATGTACTTTTTGTTGTCTTTCTTCCACTAAAATTTGTTTGTCTAAATGGTGGTGTTCTTTCTGGTGTATTAGTCGCACATGGGGTTATGGGTTCCACATTGAAACTGACATAGATAGGAGTTTCATCTTTTTTTCCTTCTCTTGGACCTCTTATCTTCCTTTCATATGTTGTGCGCATGATTTCCTCAATCTTCTCCACAGCCGAAAGATCCTCTACCTCTTATACATCACTTGCCAAGCCCTTTTTATCTTCTATGGCTCTCTTCTTATTATTCATATTATATTGGTAGGGTACTCCACTGCACATTTTTCTAGTTGTTTCCATGATATGATTGATCTGGTCTTCCTCCATCATGATTGGTTCCATGTCCTTCTCCTTCTTTTCATTATCCATCTCTTCCTCCATTTCTCCTCCTCTTGTCAGTGCTTCCCCCCTCCCCCAATGCTCGTAGGGAAGTTTAGTTGTTTGATGCCATTGTCATTACACCTTTGTTATATAGTAATATCTTGATTGAAGTATACAGTGATATGATATACCTACCTATGGGTCCCTTCAAAAAATATTTCTTTGTTGCATTGTAAGACTTTGCGGTATCTACTACAAATTCTGTGATAAACCCTGCAACAACATTGTCTAGCTAGAAATCTATTGTGCGTGTGAATTTGTTGTTAACTTGTTGTAACTGCATGATCTCCACAGGATTCCATTCAATATGTCTAATTCGATTTGTAGGGTGGTTGTATTTGAGCCTCAATATCCACTTCTGCAACACATGCGGGAAATCACAAACAAATACCTCATGCAAGTCGCTAAACACATACTTGTCCAAATATTTGCATGATGTTATCTTAGGTTTTTGGTTATCCTTCTGCACAAAATCAAGCTCCTTTTTTCCAACCAGCTTTCGATCTCTGCCTTTGTTGGATTCCACATTCTGAACATTCATTTCTATGCTTTCATTTTCTACGTGATTCTTTCATGGATCCCTCTCAATCAATCCCATGTAGTTCCAGCCAACAACACAACCATTTTTTGGTTATTACTCTCTCTCCCTACTTCTTGGCTGACCCAGGTTCATATCTGAACAGGTTTCCAACAAAAATCTCTAAAACTATCGACCCTTCTGGTAATCCAGAAGGCAACATAGCACATGGAATGTACTTCAGAGTCTCACCCGAGATAGTCGTATGGGTGAATGAAATGCTCATGTGCTTGTAGTCTAGGAAATATTGGGGATCTGGGATTGCAATTCATCTTCTTAGGCCTTGATCTGGTTGTTCTTTCTGTTATTCTTAATATTCATTCATCTGTTAAATCTATGCATGCATTTTAATAGATATAACATATAAAAGATCTCACAAAATTATCCATTCATCCATTAATCATCTAACTACTGACAGAAGGTAAATATGTAATAAACACAAGACATAACATAGGTTTTACTGTGTTTCACCCCCTCCTAGGATACGTCCTCAAAGATTTGGCTTCTTAAGTTATTTTATTTATATTTTTGCAAGGTATGGTGTCGGGCACACTGTAATTCTGATCATACAATCACAAAATAGATTCCACAATCCTCTATGAGGCTGACTAGATCGTACCAGACTCCTCAGCCTACGATCTAACCCTCAAGATCTAGCTACTTGACTCTCATACAGCTCAACATCTTACAAAAATGGTATCAGATCTTACAGTAGTTTCCTTAACCAAATGGAACAAAACTTAGGACCCTCCTTCAGAAAAACAACAACCCCCAACCTAGACCTCTTAGGTGCTTATTTACTAATTTTTAGCTTATCATCCATTACAATCTCTTACAAAAACCCTAACCCTAAGGTGGTTAGGTTTTCCTTCATGCACGAATTTCATGCTTTCCTCCTTTACATGTGGATTTTCCTCGCATGTGTTGTTGTCAGCTGTCTTTTTCCAAATTAAGCTTTATCTTCCCAAAAATGGGCTTTTCCTCAAACTTGGAATGTGCCCAACTGTTTCCTAGGTGAAAACCTCTCTAATTCATGTGGAAAAGATGAAGTGGATGGGAGAATACTTTTAGGCATGGGATTCATGATATACAAGGGTTTGTATTGTCTCATTTATGGGTGCCTTTGTAGAGGGTGTGTTGCACCTTCATTTTCAATGCATCCTTTTTCCAAGCTCATTTATTTCCATTAATTATTTATATGTTTCCAGGTTGAAGCCAAGGTAGGACTTCTACCTAAGCATGAAAAACATTTCCCTCCTTGACTCTACCTCGATCACATTATGCTTCCCAAAGTTGAATTCAATGTGTGGCACTTCTACTTAAGCATGAAAAACATTTCCCACACACGCTCTACCTTGGTTGGCATTTTTATATTGTTATTTTTTATGGGTCCCATCAGTTTCTTAAGATACATTTCATTGTCCTCGGGATCCCTGGGTGAGAATCTATAAGTTTTATGATTGGATTTTATCTTTTTTCAACTACAAACCTCTGGACCTTTAGCCCCTTCTTCCCATGAAATGAGGTACAATCCCTTCTTGGGTAACTACACTCGAAAATTCCAAAAGAAAAGGAAATTAATAAGGGATGAAGTGTGAAAAATGGAAAGTATGATTGGGAATGGCATGATGAATTGTCAAGGATACCTCTCAGTATCAAACCCATCCCTAAGGGTGACCATTTACTAGGGTGTAATGTCAACCACCAAAGTTAAACAGGGAAAAGTCATAACTTCCAAGAAAATGTTCCATAATCAAAATCAGTTTTAAACGCAACATACTCAAGTGCCTCAAATATTAAAGTGACACTTACCACAATACCTAACTTGTACCTCATGGATAAAGACTCATCATCTTCTATAAGAAAGCTAATGTGGTTAATCCCATCATCATTGTTGGGTGCAGGCCCATTTTGAGGAAAAGGCTACTTTTGGAAAGAAAAGCACGAAGTGGGAGAAAGACAGTTGGTAGGAAAAGAAGCACGTACAAGGTAAAGACACATGCAAATGAGGAAAGCATGCAAGAATACCTAAACATGCTAGGGTTAGGGTTTTTGTAAGATATTGTAATGGCTGATAAGCCAAGAATAAGTATAAATAAGTACCTAGGAGATCGAGGTCAGAGGAGGATGATTCTTGGAGGCTCTAGCATGTAAGAGAGGATTTTTTTTGTTGTAACTAGGAGAAATATTGTAAGATATGTCATCCTTTTGTAAGTTGTTGAGCTATAGGAGAGTTAAATGGCTTGATCATGAGGGTCAGATCACAGGCTGAGGATCCTGGTGCGTTCTAGTAAGCCTCACAGGGATTGTGGCGCATGTTGAGATTGTGAGATCATAGATTGTAATGCGCGTAGCGTCGTGACTTTGGAGAAACCGTAATAAAAGAGAAAAGCAGCTAAATCTTTATGGAAGTAGCCTAGGAGGGGTGAACCACGGTAGACCATGTGTAATGTGAAATGTTCATTGTTCATGTCTTTTATGTCAATGGTTAAATCTTAGATGAATGTATTGATGAGATAGTCAGATATGTTGATTTGTATGAATGAAGGATATAATAAATGAATGAGATAACATAGTACAATCCCATATCCCCACTCATTCCCCAGTTGCAAGCACCAGAGAGTTGCATCCACCCATAGAACTATCTCGGGTGAGACTGCATAGTGCACCCTATGTATTGTGTTGCCTTTTGGTTTACCAAGGGGGACGACAGTTTTAGAGGATTTGTTGGAAACATGTAGTAGATATGAACCTAGGTCAACTTGTGGCAACAAAGTGAGATCAGAATAGATAAAGTATCTAACCAACAAATGGTTCTGTTGTCGGTTGGAACAGAATGGGATTGAGTGAATGAGATCTACTGAAGAATCCTTAAAAGAATGTTAGATTTGTTATGAAAACATAGAAGGGAATGTTTAGGTTGTGGAATCCAACGAAGGCAGAGATCGAAATATGGTTGAATACAAAGGAGATGGAGTTTGCACAGAAAGACAACAAAAATCCTAAAATAACACCGTGCAAATATATGGACAAGTACGTATTTAGCAAATTGCATGAAGTATTTTTATGCAATTTCCCACATGTGTTGCAGGAGTGGATATTGAGGTTGAAAGACAACCACGCGACAAATCGGATCATATAGTTAGAGTGGAATCCTATGGAGATCACGTAGTTACAACAAGTTGATAACAAATTCATGCGTGCAGTATATTTCTAGTTAGATAGTATTGTTGCAGGATTTATCACAAAATTTGCAATAGACACTGCGAAGTCTTACATCGCAGCAGAGTAAGAGTTTCTAAGAGGATTGTGAGGAAGGTACATTCGATCATTGTATACTTCCTCAAAGATCTTACTGTATAAAAAAGGTGTAATGACTATGGAGTCAAACAACTAAACTTCCCTGTGTGCATGGGGGAAGGGGGGAAGCACTGACAAGAGCTGGAGAAATGGAGGAATAAATGCATAAAGTAAATAAGGAGGAGGCCTTGGACCCAATCATGATGGAGGAACATTAGATCAAGAAGATCATGGTAGTAGCTGGAAAAATGCGTAGTGGAGTACCCTACCAATATAAGATGAATAATAAGAAGAGAGCCATAGCAGATAGAGAGGGTTTGGAAAGTGATGAAGAAAAGGTAGAGGATCTCCAAGCTGTGGAGAAGATTGAGGAAATCCTGTGTGCAACCTATGAAAGGAAGACAGGCAGTCGAAGGGCAGAAACAGAAGGCAAAACTCCTATCCATGTCAGTTTTAGTGTGGAACCCATAAACCCATGTGTGACTAATACACCAGAAAGAACACCACCTTTTAGACAACCAAATTTCAATGGACGAAAGACAGCAGGAAGTACATCTAAACAAGGAACAAAAATTGGGGGAGCCATTTCAGGAAGCATTAGTCAAGTATCTACACTGCACAGAGGTAGTAATCCAACGCATTTTGCAATGGAAGGACATGATCCTACCATTAGGTTACCATAATTTAGGGGTGAGGTAGCAGAAGACCCTGAAAAGCACCTGTTTATTTGTGCAAAGATATGGGAAGCAAAAAAAATCACAAACGAGGACACAAATTTGGTGAAGTTAGCCATCACACTAAGAGACCGCGCACTGGATTGGTACATGAGTCTAGATGTAAATAGTCCACCAGGAACAACAAGGACGTTGGCAGAAGTAAGAATACTACTAATAAATGAATTCTAGAAGCCCAACTCATATGATCAATACATGAATGAGATGATAGAGATTAGACAGAAACCAGGAGAATTTGTCTAGGAAATTGACTAGAGATTCAAACGTTTAAAAGGGAAGTTGAGGTATGCCATGACTAACATGCAGCATAGGCATTTGTTTTTGAATTCTTTGTTACCACATCTGAAATACCCACTTAAACAAAAAAAATTCCAAACTCAAGTAGAGGCTCTGCAGGCAGCACTACAACTGGAATAAAACCAGTATCATAAGACAGATCCAGCCATAGAGGAGTTGAAGGAGGATCTAAAGAATCTAACATTTCAACTAAATAATAATAAGGGAAAGGACAAGAGAGAATTTTTTTGGTGTACCTCATGTAGGACTGAAGGACACCACAAGAAATAATGCCCAACGTTCGCACAGTATATGGCAACAGGAATGCCAAATCCATTGCCAATAGGAGGACCCTGGTGCAAGATTTATAAAATGCATGGGCATGATCCATATCATTGTCCTATGATGTAGAAGTACCAGACAGTACCAAAGAATGCATATTTTACTTTTTGCAAGTCAGTAGGGCACGATGATAAAGATTGCAGTACAATGGATTTAATGATGGAACGAACTTCATATACGTATAGGGTGCAAGAAGAAATGATGATAGGACAAGATGCACCTCTGTTTAATCAGGTACCACCTTAGTATAACATTGCACCGTAGTATTATATCAACGCGTAGCCACAGTACAACACTACGCAACCATAGTATAACCCCGCGCAGTACAATCAGGTACCCCGGTATAATACACTGGGTGGAGATCGCGTTGGGTACAGAGGTGGAGGAAGAGGCAGAGGAGGATTTGGACGAGGCAGAGGTCCAATAGTGTGCCATAACTGCCAACATCCAGGGCATTATGCAAGGGAATGTCCACTTCCACCTACGACAAGCATGTATTGTCAAGCAACAGATCACGATACAGAGGATTGTACAACATTGTTAGTGAAGATACATGAAAAGAGAAATCAGAATAATCATAACATATAATGGATCTCTACAGAATCCAAAGAGGATGACAAAAATATCAACATAGTGATGCATAGAGGCACTAAAACAGGAGATGACGCAGTCAAACAAGAGCCAGTAAAACACCAATGGGTGAAGAAGAATATTGAGCCACCAAAGCGGTTTGATGCAGGGAAGCAGAAGGAAACATTCAAGGAGGAAAGACAGGAGTTCCTCAAGCAAGATGTTTCATATACATCTACCGCACATCATACTCAAGACATCCCCACATATGAAATTATGTTAGCAATGAACCACACTAGTGAAGTACCCCCTGGAGACCAAGTAAGTAATAACTGAACTTTTCTGCAATCTTGTGTTCAGTTATTCAAAGATCCATCATATGTTACAATCTTACATAATATACTAGATATATGTAACACAAACACTAAGGGGAAATTATAATAAAGAACAATTAATCACCTCCATGCCAGAAGGAGGACAAGCAGAGAATTTAGATTAAATACCAATATCAAAGATTTCAACATGGGAGATGTTATATTGGACCTAGGATATGAAGTAAATGTATTACCAAAAAAGACATGGAAATGCATGGGAGAGCCCACATTAGGCTACTCAACTGTTCAACTGAATTTAGAAAACCAGCACATAGTTCTACCAATTGGGAGGCTGAAAGGAGTGATAGTAGATTTGGACAGAGTGCACACCAAGGTAGATTTTGAGGTCACTGAAATAGTATATGGCACAACACCATATCCCGCATTGCTTGGACTGGATTGGGCGTTTGATAATCAGGCCATAATTAATATGAAGACAAGGAAAATTACATGTGAGTCAGGGGAATATCGGGTCATTTCACCCTTGGACCCATCCGAAGCCAAAAGATTTGTGGAACCGACTTGTATGGATTTAGAAGAACTCAACCAGTTGTTCAGAACCACCACGTGCACAGAAGATTACATTAATCCAACTGCAGATGGGGTACTCGGTTGGAGAAGTATCACCTCACGTGCTTCTGATTCATATACAGGATTGGAGAATTGGCAACAGTTCCTACATGTGGTATCTACAAGAAGGTGCGTAAGAATAGACCATGCAATAAGATGGGTGGGTACAGACATAAGGGAACCTCCCATTTTTCATGGGGTGAATGACTTAGAAGAGTTACTAACAAAATATGAGGAGGAAGTATCAGATAATTAGATGTTTTGAGCCCTATATATCACACTGAAGGATACACCTACAAGATGGTGGGGTGCATACAAGGAACCCCAACATGGATTTATCACTAAAATGGATAAGAGGAGTGATATTTGTTGATGAACCAGAGGTTGAGCTTATAACAGAGTATCAATAGAAGAATAGACAGACAGTTAAAGAACTATTGTCATGTTATCATGTGGAAGAAGAAGCACCATATGAAGATGACCCATGCAACATCCATATTACAAAATTTCAAGGTGAAAGAGACGTGGAAGGTCCATCTCTGGAATCAGAAGTTTTTGTTGCGCCAATCAGGGTAAAGAAAGTCAACATCGGGACAACTGATAATCCCAAAATGACCAGCATTGGAGACTACCGGGATGAACAAACAATGGAGAGGATAACAGAGTTACTAGGCAAGTACAGTGACCTGTTCCCAATGAACTTCACTGAAATGAAAGGTATATCCGGAGAGCTAGGTGAGATGAAGATACCTCTCAAACCTGAGGCCATATCTGTCAGGCAGATGCCATATAGACTGAATCCAATATATAAGCAGAAAGTGAAAGTAGAAATTGATAGAATGCTAGAAGCTGGAATCATAGAACCAGTAGAAGAATCATAATGGATAATCCCTATGATAGTTCAGGAGAAGAAGCAAGGAGGCATAAGGATGTGTTTCGACTTGAGGAAGTTGAATGATGCTTTCCGACATGATCCTTTTCCTACCCCTTTTATTGATGAAGTCCTAGAGAATGTGGAAGGTCAGAAAGCATATTCATTCACAGATGGATTCTCGGGCTACCACCAAATCAAAATAGCTCCAGAAGACAAGTATAAGACTACCTTTTCCATAGAATGGGGATCCTATCAATACAAAGTCATGCATTTTGGACTGAATAATGTACCATCAATATTCTTAAGAGTAGTCATAGTTGCATTCAAAGAATTCATCCATCAGTTTTTAGAAGTGTGTCTAGATGATTGGATAGTATACATTCTATTGAAAGACCATTTAGAAGTGTTAAGGCTAATGTTGGAAAGAGGCAGGCAATGCCAAATATCCTTGAACATTAAGAAATGCATATTTGGGACACCTTTTGGAATTTTATTGGGTCATATAGTATGCAAACAGGGTCTAATAGTGGATCCTGCAAAGATTGCAGTAATTGTGGATTTGCCACCACTAAAATTAGTGCGACAATTGAGAGCCACATTGGCACATACAAACTATTACAGAAAATTTATAAAAGGGTATGGACAGATCATTGCACCGATGGAGAAACTGCTTAAGAAATATATCATATTTTAGTGGAATGAGGACTCTCAACGAGGTTTGGATACTCTAAAAGAAAAAAATGGTCATAACACCTATTCTAGTATTCCAAAATTGGGAAAAGACATTCCATGTGCATGTAGATGCATCAGCCATAGCCCTTGGAGCTATTCTGGCGCAGACCGGAGCAGGGGAGTTAGAACATCCCATAGAATTTGCTAGAAAAAAACTATCAGAATCTGAACAGAACTATAATAATACAGGAAGAGAAGGCCTCGCAATGGTATATGCACTACAGAAGTTCAAGAATGATCTACTTAGCAAACATTTTAAGATGTTCACAGACCATTCTGCCCTCAAGTACCTAATCAATAAGCCAGTGTTGGGGGGGAGAATCTGTAGATGGTTATTGTTGTTTCAGGAATTTTATTTTGAAGTGATAGTCAAACCAGGGAAGTTGAATGCAGGACCTAATCACCTGTCAAGGGTCACTAATGGTGAGGAACCTACAAATTTAGAGGATAACTTATATGAGTGCAAGCATTACAAGTGCTCATAGAAAAGGCCGCGTAGTTCCAAACACGAGGAACGAAACTTACCGACAAGTTCCACAGTCTAGCAAAGGTTGTTGAGGGAGCACAGAAAGCCTAGGTGTCTTGGGATGAACCACATGTAATTTTTGGGGGCATGTTGGGTGCAGGCCCATTTTCGGGAAAAGGTTATTTTTGGAAAGAAAAGCACGAAGTGGTAGAAAGATAGTTGGAAAGAAAAGTATCACGTACAAGGTAAATTCGCATGCAAAGGAGGAAAGCATGCAAGGCATGCATGCAATAAGACCTAACCATGCTAGGGTTAGGGTTTTGGTAAGATATTGTAATGGTTGATAAGCTAAGAATAAGTATAAATAAGTACCTAGGAGATAGACGTCGGAGGAGGATGATTCTTGGAGGCTCTAGCATGTAAGAGAGGATTGTTTTTGTTGTAACTAGGAGAAATATTGTAAGATCTGTCATATTTTTGTAAGTTGTTGAGATATAGGAGAGTTAAACAACTCGATCCCGAGGGTTAGATCATTGGATGAGGATTTTGGTGCGATCTAGTCAGCCTCACAGGGATTGTGGGTCCTATTGAGATTATGAGATCAGAGGTTGTAATGCGTGCAGCGCCATGACTTTGGAGAAATCATAATAAAAGAGAAAAACAGCCAAATCTTTGTGGACGTAGCCCAAGAGGGGGTGAACCATAGTAGACCATGTGTTATGTGAAATGCTCATTGTTCATGTCTTTTCTGTCAATGGTTAAATCTTAGATGAATGTATTGATGAGATAGTTAGATATGTTGATTTGCATGAATGAATGATAGAATAGTTAGTATGAATGAAGGATATAATATATGAATGAAGATCACAGAGTACAATCCCAGATCCCCACTCATTCCCCGAATTGAAGCACCTGAGCGTTGCAACCACCCATAGAACTATCCCTGGTGAGACTGTGTAGTGTACCATGTGTATTGTGTTGCCTTCTGGTTTACCAAGGGGGCAATAGTTTTAGAGGATTTGTTGGAAACCTATAGTAGATCTGAACCTTGGTCAACTTGTGACAATAAAGTGAGATCATAGTAGACAAAGTAGCTAACCAAGAGTCACAAATCCAGGAAATTTGGTGGTGAAGCGGATCTATGTATGTGCATGTGGACATTTTCAGTCATTTGTCTCTCAGTACTCCCTGTCTACAACCTGAGGGCCTCAAGACATCATCTCCTTAGTTATCCCTAGAAATTGGGGATAAGAGGATGTTAATAAATTAGTCAAGTTTCATACTACCTTGAGAGGTCGTGCTTTGAAATGGTATATGAAATCCATTGAACCGGGAAATCCTCAAGGACAGGATTTCACACTTGCTCAAGTCAAACAGGGGTTCATAGCATAATTTTGTATACACCAGTCATAATGATCCAGATTTAGGAGCAGAACGAACTGATTAACAGACTGAATACAATAAACACGGAGATATGAAGAACAACACAGATATCCAGTGAACAATATCTTCTATTGAAAAAGTTAAATAGGCTGAAATTGTAAAACTACAAAACTGAAACACTTGCTCGAATGGTGGCAGCTATCTCTAAGAAGAGATGTGGTTGTTACATGCATCTGTTTGAGAAGAATGATTACAATGAGGGTCCAGAGGAATTTTTTATATTACTCATGAATTCCAAAACCCTAGACATCCAAAAACCTAACCCTAGGAGGTGAAACGCCAAAAGTTATGTGGGCCCCTATGGGTAATTTGGTACCTCAACTTCCCGTGGTCATAACTTTTGCATATGACCTATGTTTTAGGCGCATGATAGCTCGTTGGAAATATATTTTAGAGAACTACAAATTACGCCATAAAACTCCAACTTTGTCTACATTTTGACTATGGCAAGCCAAAAAAAACATTGTTTAGGCCTCCAAAACGGCCCTGGAAGTACAACAAGATGTGCTGACATGAAAACATACAAAATAAGTCAGTTATATTAGGTGAGAGGCAACCAGTATCCACCTGGAAGGTGTGTAGGGATTCATAGAGCCCCGAAAGTGTAGAACCCACAATTAAAAATAATTACAGAAGAATGTGTTGAACCAAAAAATGGACAAGAGGAGCCAGTTGGAATAGGTGGGTGGCCACCAATATCCACACGGATCAATCCTCCACCCTTAGGAAGCAATGGTCTCCATTGTGTTGAGTTCGCCCATCAGGTGAGGAAACTTTTGTTGGATTTGACCCCAGATGAGCCACTTGCCTTGGTGTAGGAGCTGCCTTACCTTGACAACCCGATAAAGTTGGATCCTTTGTTGGAAAGTGCCCTTGACTTGTGTGTCCACTATCTGATCAGTGGATGCTTGTTCCATGCAATCAGGGTTGAGATCTATTGGTGTCAATTGTTCTGCCATCTCTGAGGTGTCCAATAATGGTGGAAAATATGGTCGAAGGAGGTCCACATTGAACACTGGGTGCAGGCCAAGGAAGGGTGGAGTGTTGAGCTCAAAATCACTGCTACCCACAACCTTGGTGATAGTGTAAGGCCCATAGTGAAGTGGGCAGAGCTTATGATGGGGCCCTGTGAGACGCTCCTTCTTCAAATGTAACCAGACTTTGTTTCCAACCTGAAACTGGTGTGGTGCCATGTGTTTATCATGGCATTGCTTGTACTTAGCATTGAATTTCTGCAAAATCTCCTGAACCTGTTGGCGGATGTGTTGAATCTGTTCAATGAATCTGGTGGCTTTGTCGGTCTCAGATTGAACATGGGAAGAGTATGTTTGTGTGGTGGAAAGAGGTAGTGCAACATCAATGGGATCCAAGGGTTGGAATCCCAACCCCACCTGAAATGGGCTATGGCTAGTGGAGCTATGGAGAGCCATGTTGTAACTATGTTGAACATGGGGGAGACTCCCATCCCATGTACGTGGATGCTTAGAGTTGTACATGCGCAGGATGTGCACGATCATCCAATTGACTACCTTTGTTTGGTCGTCTATTTGGGGGTGGAAAGCAGTGGATTTGGTGAGATTGGTGTCCAACAGTGACTAGAGACTTGACCAAAATGTGTTGAGGAACTCGTTGTCCCGGTCGGAGATGATGGTTTTTGGTATCCCAAAATGGACCCACACTCATTCTAAGAAGATCTTGGTAGTATATTTCGCTGTGATATTCTTATTGCAGGCTGTGAGGATGGCCATCTTCGAAAACCGATCAACGACCACAAAATAGCAGTCATTTCCTTACTTGGTAGATGGAAGGCCATACATGTAATCTATTGAGACGGATTTCCAAGGCTTCTCGGGAATAGGAAGATGGGTGTATAATCCTTGCTTCTTGGTGGTTGGCTTGGTAATGGCACAAGCAGTGCAAGATGTGATATACTTGATGATGTCCTTGTGAAGTTTTGGCCAATAAAAATGTTTATGAAGAACGGCCACAGTTTTCTCAACGCCAAAATGTCCTGCCATCCGACTATAGTGGGCTTCCCAAATTAGCTTTGCACGCTCATTTTTAGGAACATGGAGATGGACCAGATGGAATAATAGTTTGTCCTGAATGTGAAAATTGGTCACAGTCATGCATGTACCCAAGAGTTGATAGGTGGTGGTGAAGTCTGGATCTTGTTGATAAATTTGGGGCCACTCAGATGCCTCATGTCCACAGGAATGGAGCACACTGGTGAGTGCAGCAATGGGAGGTCGACTGAGGCAGTCAGTGACACGATTTGAGATCCTTTTCTTATACTTGATGTTGAGACATAACTATTTTAGGTAGGTGGACCACGTCTGATGGTTGTCATTCTACAATTTCCCATGTGTCTGTATGAACTGCATAGGCTTGTGATCAGTGTGGATGATTGTCTCTTTTCCCATAATGTAATGTTTCCATTGACGACAGGCTTGTACAATGGAATACATTTCCTTGTCATAGGTGGGGTATTTCCAGACAATATTTGAGAGTCTATCACTATGTTATGCCACTGGATGATTGTGTTGAGTGAGAACTCTGCCTACTGCATAGCCATATACATCAATCTCAATCTCAAATGGTTGTTGCAGATCAGGCAAGGAGAGTATCGGAGCTGAGCAAAAGAAATGATTTAGATCATCGAATGCTTGTTGTTGTTCCTTCCCCCACACGAACTTTTCACTGCCACTGCCATTGGTAACCTAGTTGAGGTCCCTTGCAATATGGGAGAATCCTAGCAAGAACCGTCGGTAGAAGTTGGCCAGTCCCAAGAAGCTCTAGAGCTTGGTTAGTGTGGTCGGTGTTGGCCAGTCACGGATGACTTGGATCTTTGCTAGATAAAAATGTACCCCATGCTCATCAACAATGTATCCCAAGTATAGGACCCTTTTCATGCCAAAAGAGCATTTTTCCAAGTTGACATATAGCTTGTGCAGCCGCACAGTGCTCAAAACCTGTTGAATATGTTGCATGTGCTCCTCCCAAGTTCTGTTGAAGATGAAGATTTCATCCAAATATACCACCACAAAAGAGTTTGTGAAGGGTCTTAATACATCATCCATCAATCTCATGAAAGTGGTTGGTGCATTTGTTAAGCCAAAGGGCATGGCCAGTCATTCAAAGATACCTTATTTAGATTTGAAGGTTGCATTCCATACATCATTTGTTTCGATGGGAATCTAGTGGTAGCCAGACTTTAGGTCAATATTGTTGAAGAAATTTCCCCCCTTGAGTCGGCCAAGAAGGTCATCAATCTTGGGAATTGGGTACCAGTTCCTAACGGTGATTTTGTTTAAGGCTCTGTAATCAATGCAGAGTCGCCAAATCACGTCCTTCTTATACACCAGTACAATCGGGCTTCCGCAGGGGGAGGATTTGGGTCTGAAGTGCCAATTTTGAATAAGCTCTTGGATCTGATGCTTGATTTCGTCATTTTCCATCAGCGAGTGACGATAGACTGGTCCATTAGTTAGAGGTGCACTGGGGGTTAGATCAATTGGATGCTTGATTTGACAGTGCATCAATACCCCAGTGGGTGAGGAGAAGATGTCTATGTATTCTTCCACGATTGCATCCACTTTCTTATTCTATCAAGAGAGGCTTTGTGTAGAGGCCATGGATGTGGCGGTGACCTTCTGCTTACTATGAGCAAGGATTGCAAAGAAGATGAACTTCCCGTTATGGGAAATGACCTTACTGCATTGCTTAGTAGGGATTAAAGAAATAGCGGTAGGTGTCCCAACCTATGGTATCTTGTACAATTGTCTACCCAAAGTAATCATAACATTGCGGGGTCTAGACTCATACACAACATGACGCTTCCACAAATATGGTTGTCCTAAAATAACATCACAAACTTCAAGGGGATGAATAGCACACAATACCTCATCTTTTAAAGGCTTGATGTCATAGGGAAGACAACATTGTTGGATGACATGGAGATCTATTCCTTGGTGAATCCAGCCGATGGTGTAGGGTTCTGGGTGTGGTGTCATTGGAAGGTCCAACCACTTGAAAACCTTTGTTACAATCAGGTTCTTCTGACTACCTCTATCGATAATCTGTGAGTGAAAGAGGCATTACCCTTCCTCTGGTTCTTTTGGTTCGCTTGGCCATACTTAGGTGGTAGCGACAATGGCACGAGGTTCAACATTGATAATCTTCTTCCAACCTTTGAGATTTGATTCAGAATCAAAATCGACCCCTGACTCGGAAGCCTTCAGCTCGACCACGAGTGACTTCTTGGAGCAGAATTCTTTAGTGTTGTGCAAAGGGATTTTATGGTACTCACACCATTTTCTCATGTCTTTCTTCATCTTCTCATTGCCCTTCTTGTGTTGCGGCTTAGAGTTCTTTTCCTAAGAGTGTCCCTCTCTGCTCTATCCCTTTCTATGTGGGTTGGGGCCACCTTTGCCCTTCTTCAGCTGTGAAGAGTTCACAGATCCAAACTCTCGCCTCTTCTGCTTAAATTTAGTCTCGATATTGACAATGTATCTATAAGTTGTGCCCAATGAGGTGATGTAAATAATTCCATTTTTGTTTGAATGTGTCTATGAAAACAATTGTGATATTTGAGCACCAGATGTTGCTCAAAGTCTTTTATATCTAATTTAGTGTGTACGCTATGGAAAATATTGGTGAAATCCGGTATTGTCTAGTCCCTTTCTTGACGCAGGGTGGTCCATCTGGTGTACTGGTCCTCGTAGCTCCCAACAGGGTAGTATTGTTATTTAATTGTGTCCCATAAGGAATCCCATTTAGGGACCACAAATGTTGCAGATTCCTCTACGGCCCTTTACTCAAAGTATGTATCCCACCAGTTCTTAACATGGGGAACGACCTTGAGGAGTGAAAAAAGTAATATTTTCCCTATCAGAAAAATTGTGGACCGAAAAATACCTTTCAAGAAGATTTAACCATTTATCTACAGCATCTGCATCTATTAGTCCTTCAAATAATTGAATATCAAAATTTACTTGTACCTTGAAGGGGGTTGCATGGCCGCTTAATGAAGATGCTTCTCCTGTGGGCAGTTGATCCGAGTTATTTTCGACACGAAATGAGAGCAGAGATATAATAAAGAAATGTACAGAGATATCTCAAATATCCAATTATATAACATAAATGTATCATAGATGCAACCTCAAACATAGAGATACAGTAATACAAAATTTTATATTAATGAGCGAAAATGTACAAAGACTGTAAAAATACAGAGTCAAAGACTCGCTAGAATGGTGGCAGCTTATCTCTGAGAAGAGATATGTTCGCTACTCGCATTCACAAGAAGATGATTTTACAATGAGGCTCCAAAGGCCTTTTTATCATAAAGAAAACCCAAAACCCTAACCCTGGAAGATGAAAATCCAACAGCTTTGTGGACCCTGTTTTGGGTAGTTTGGTGTATCAACTTCCCAGGGGCATAACTTTGGCATACGATCTTTGTTTTGCGTGAACGATAGCTCGTTGGAAAGGTATCGTCGAGGAGATTCATTTTGGGGTATAAATCAGAGCCTTTGGCTATCATTAAGAAGCTATATATAGAAAACACTTAATTTAGGCCCTCAAAAAGGCCCCAGAAGTTAAAAATTGCTAAAAATAGTAAATCACCAAAGTTGCCAGAAAACTATTTTGAGCCTGCTGGAAAAGGTGAGTGGCCATCGATATCCACCTGGATCAATCCTCCCTCCTTAGGAAGTAATTGTCTCAATTTTTTTGAGTGCTTTGGGGAGAGGGAAAAGTGTTTACTGAATCTGCATCTTGATGAGTTGCTTGCCTTGTTGGAGAAGTTGCGCTACTTAGCTTGTTGAAGGTTGTCACGAACCTATGGCTAGAAGGGTTGAACCTTTTTAACCAGTCTTGCTACATTATATGATTGTGTGCAGAAGGAATCTTTACACTTTGTTGCAATCTTGTCGACCTGCTTCTGTTAGATAGAAGGTGCTTGGACTGAGGTTGCAGTGGTTTTCTTCTGTTCACGCTTTGAACAAACTGTAAGAAGCTGAAATTTGTAGTATGAGATACTACCTTGCGACACTTTTTAGGTGGGAAAATAGTCGAAATTACCTTTGGTATCCTATAGAGATGACCCCCAAGAGTAAAAATGACACTACGGGGTCAAGACGCATAAATAGCATGGATCTTCCACATATATGGCTGGCCCAAGAGAACATCATAGACATCCAGGGGGGAAACATCACATAATACCTCATCTTTGAAGGGATAGATGTCATATGACAATCGACACTGCTAGGTGACACGAAGATCTCATCCCTGGCGAAGCCACCCAATGTTGTATGGTTGCGGGTGTGGTGTTGTCAACAATCCCAACTGTTTGAAAACCTTTGTTGAGATGAGGTTCTTCTGGCTTCCGCTATGAATAGTAAAATGCAGCGAGGTCCCATTCACCCACATATGTGAATGAAAAAGGTGATCCCCCTCTTCAAGATCTGCGGGTTCTTCTGGTTGAATTGTTGTGGTCGTGACAATAGCAGTGGGGTCTGCGTCGATGATCTGTTTTCTATCAATATTTTATGTATCATATTATGAATCAGGGTTTGGCTCCTTGTCTTTGATATCGACCACCAATGACTGTTTTGAGTGACATTCATCGGTGTTGTGCCAGGGGATTTTTTGGAAATCACATAATTTTTCGGTGTCCTTCTTCGTCTTTTCGTGACCCTTCTTTTCATGTGGCTTGGACTGGTTTTCGAGAGACTATTTGTTAGCGTCAACTTTATCATACTTTGGTTGTTGCGTATTTGCAGACCTGAATTCCCATTTTTTTTGGTGCTTAAATTTCTTCTCGATTTTAACAGCATGTCGATAAGTAGCACAGAGTGATGAGATGTCCAGAAAATCCATTTCAGTTTGGATGTATATGTGTAAAGCCCCATGGTATTTCAAAACCAATTTCATTTGGAGTCTTTGATACCTATCTTGGTGCACAAGGTATGGAAGGTATTGGTGAACTACAGAACTGCTTGGCCCCTCTCTCTTCGCAGTGTGGTCCATCTGATCATGTATTCGTCCTCATAGTTCCCAACAGAGTAATATTGTTCCTTTACTGCATCCACAAAAAAATACCAAGTGGGATCAAACCCATATATTCTAGACTCCTCTATAAAACTTTGCTCCTAGTACATTTCCCACCAATGTTTGACATGGGGGAGAGCCTTAAGGAGTGGGAAGGTGATATGTTCCTTGTCGGAGAAATTATGAACAGATAAATAACCTTCTAGCATATTTAACCATTTTTCTAGGGAATATGCATCTATATGTCCTTCAAATATGGGAATATCAAAATTAACTTGTACCTTGAAAGGCGAGGTGCCTCCAAAGTGGTCGCTTGATGAAGATGCACCTGTCGTTATCGGCAGGCGTTGAAGGATGTGGGAAAAATTCTCCATCATTTCATCCCTCTGTCGTGTGAGAGCTTTCTCAAGCAACAGATTAATAGAATCATCTGCTCTGTCATTTTCTTTTCTTCCACCATGGAGGTTTTATTGGGCGTGTGAGAGTGATTTCCCTCAACAGAGACAATCTCGAGACCCAACTTGCTATACTTGGACCTTGTCGGGGACATGCACTGAAAAATGATCAAGAGCAGCATGTTTTGATACCACTAATCCGAATTATTTTCGGCATGAAATGAGAGCGGAGATATAATAAATCAATGTACATAGATATCTAAAATATCCAATAATATAACATAAATGTATCAGAGATGCAACCACAAACACAGAGATACGGTAATACACAATTTTCTATTAATGAGCGAAAATTTACAAAGACTGTAAAAATACAAAGTGAAAGACTTGCTAGAATGGTGGCAGTTTATCTCTGAGAAGAGATGTGTCTGCTACTCGCATTCACAAGAAGCTGATTTTACAATGAGACTCAAAGGCATTTTTATCATAAAGAAAATCCAACAGTTTTGTGGACCCCGTTTTGGGTAGTTTCATGTATCAACTTCCTGGGGGCGTAGCTTTGGTATACGATCTCTATTTGAGGCGCACTATATCTCATTGGAAAGGTATCGTCGAGGAGATTAATTTTGGGGGCTCAATTAGAGACTTTGGCTATCATTGAGAAGCCGTATCTCGAAGACACTTCATTTAGGCCCTCAAAATGGCCCCGAAAGTTAAAAAATGCTAAAAATAGTAAATCACCAAAATTGCTAGAAAATTGTTTTGAGCCAGTTGGAAAAGGTGGGTGGCCATCGATATCCACCTGGATCAATAGTTGTCGAAGGATATGTGCAAGGTGTCCATAATTTCGTTCATTTGTCATGCAAGGGCTTCCTTGAGTAACATTTTAATAGGATCTCCTGCTCCATCATCTTTCTTTTCATCCCCCATCGGTTGTTGTCGGGCTCGATGCGACCGATCTTACAATGGCTCGATTGGTTCCAGTCCCAACTTCTTGTACCCAGATCTTGTCGGGGACATGCATGAAGAAAAATAAATGAAGAGTAGACCGCTATGATTCCACTGATCTGGATTAAGAGCGAAACGAACTAATTAATAGACTGAATACAATAAACACATAGATATGAAGAACAACACAGATATACAGTGAAAATTATCTTCTATTGAATAAATGAAATAGGTTGAAAATGTAAAATTGCATAACTGAAACACTTGCTCGAATGGTGATAGTTATCTCTGAGAAGAGATGTGGTTTCTATGTGCATTCGTCTGAGAAGAATGATTACAATGAGGCTCTCGAGGCCTTTTTGATGTTACTCATGAATTCCAAAACCCTAGACATCCAAAAACCCAACCCTATGAGGTGAAACGCCAAAAGTTGTGTGGGCCCCTATGGGTAAGTTGGTACCTCAACTTCTTGAGGTCATAACTTTTGCATACAACCTTCGTTTTAGGTGTGATAGCCTGTTGGAAATGTCTTTCTTAGAACTACACATTACACCGTCAAACTCTGACTATGTCTACAGTTTGACTGTGGCGAGCCAAAAAAACATTGTTTAGGCCTCCAAAATGGCCTTGGAAGTACAACAAGATGTGTTGACATGAAAACATACAAAACAAGCCAATTGGATTACATGAGAGGCCACTAGTATCCACCTGGAAGGTGTGTAGGGATTTAGACATCCCCATAAGTGTAGAACCCACAATTACAAAGAAGTACAGAAGAACATGTTGAACCAAAAAATGGACAAGAGGAGCCAGTTGGAATAGGTGGGTGGCCACCAATATGCACCTGGATCACATAATAGAAGGCCCTCTCTGAGTTGCAGGATATTAAATAGAGAGATGGGGAATATTCTTGGGAGTATAACCAAAGGTTTAAGTATGCTATAGAGAAATTAGCAAACCCCATCCATGAATACCACCAGCGGGAATGGTTCATTCAGGGACTTTTACCATTAACATGTACTTTGTTAACCCAGTAGAGGATAGCCACTTTGAGGGAAGCATTAGAGAATGCTATGAAACTCAAGCAAATGGCATGATATCCTATAATATTGCAGGTGATAAGACCCATCAATGACTATAATATTATGCAACTACAAGGTCATATCTCTACACTAACTGAAAAAATTCAAGAACTGGCCATTCCTAAAGAAAGTCACCCACAAGTCATGTGTATTGGTTGCTATATTGAGGGTCATAAAACGATGGAATGTCCCATACTGAGGGGTGTTGGACCCCCTCCACAACGAATGGCACCTCCACCAGTAGGACCATATGGAGGGGTTGCACAAGTTGTAAATACAATGCCATTACATGGCCATGTGTAGTACCATGCCTTCCCAAACCATCAGGGTAATCAAAATAATGAATATTGTGAAATTTTCAAAATTCATGGGCATTCCTTGAGTCTCTGCCCAATCCTACAAAAATACACCCATGTCCCAAACACAATTTATTGTGAATTATGTGGGTCACCTACTCACACCACCAAGAAATTTTGCGCTCTGGATGCTCTTACAAATATATTGGATCGATCATATTCAGGGTCGATAAATATCCTCAAGGATTTTGAGGAGGACATTGAGGTGGCGGAGGTTTCAGAGGTGGGAGAACGGGCGGGAGAGGATCAACTAGGTGTTTTAAATTGTGATGAGCAGGTACATCTCGCTAGAGAATTCCCTCTTCTGAGACATCCTTGGTGTGCCCACTATAGAAACAACACCCGTGCCATCGAGGATTTCCCTAAGTTGATCATGAAATGGGAATATCGGACAAGGAAGTGAGGCACCAACTTGATCAATTATGAGCCTCAACCTGTCACTTAAGAAAAGGTGCCCAATATTAATATTACTACTAGACGAGGCACAAGGCCTGGTGTCGATGTTGACAAATTGACTCAAAGAAATATATGCAAGGCAGTAATAAAAGATGTTAAATATGATCCCCTTGTTCAAAAACAATTCTTTAGGGACTTTGTCGAGATATTCTGATGGATTTTTGATCCTGCAATACTGACGCCTACATACTCAAGCAATGAGCTTCAACCTAAACTCGCGAAAAATTTGGTGGCATAGAAAGATCCTCCAGCGAGACCCCCATAGACTATTTATTTATGGCTCCAATCATTTTCTTACATTTTGGCGAACAACTCACAAAGGAGTCACGGAACACGCTCAAGGGGACTTTATAGATTGAAGGGAACGCAAAAGAGCTAATTGTTTCTCATATTCCAGAGAGACATATAGGTAGAATACATAGGAGCGAGAAAAGATCTGGAAGGGAATTCAGACTAAATACTCACAATGATGGCTACGATATTAGCTATTTTATGTTATATTTGGGGCTGACGTCAACATACTACTGAATAAAACTTGGGAAGCCATGTGTAATCCCAAGCTTGTTTATTCACCTATTCAGTTGCGGATGGTCGATCAATATTGTATCTATCCTATTGGGAGGTTTTAGAATGTTGAAGTAGACTTAGATGGCATAAAGACAATGGTCGACTTTGAGGTTATAGAAATCATGGGTGAGAAGGACCCATACCCCGCTCTATTGGGCATTGACTAGGCTTATGGTAATTGCAATGTTATAGATTTTAAGAGGGAAATCATGACCTTTGAAGTGGATGGCACGAAGGTAACCCATCATTTATACCCTTACCAAGGTCCTCGATATATGGACCTGGTAGAGGAGAATATGGAATAAGTTGTCCTGGATCACCTCTATAATCCAACTACAGGGAAGCAGGTAGACTACATTAACCCCACTGCAGATGGCTTGGTAAGTTGGAGAACTATTCCATCTACAGAGGAAGATTCAGAGGTAGTGTTTGACCACTAGAAACAAAGAAGATACGATAACTTCTTAAGGCTTTGCATGACTATAAGAGCTTCCAGGTGGATTGGATTAGAAGTTATAGACTACCCTATTTACGATGGCACTTCAGATTTACACAACTTTCTTGTTGAATTATGGGATAAAGTTGTGCCAGAACAAAGAATTCTTGTACTTGATGGTGCATTAAGATCCTCTTCATCTATATGGTGGGCCACCCATAAGGATACTTTGTCTTCTTGGTTCTAGGTAAAGCATGTCATTCAATATTTCTTTATTCCCCCCTCATTGTCTACTCATTCAAATGAAGGTTGAGAACCAAACAATAAGGCCTCAACTTTGGTAGTATACGATGGGTTTTCTTGTCCAAGGGAGCATGTTTTGCATTGTATTTTGCTCGGGGAATTTTTTAAACTTCCTTCTCAATTTTGGGTGCATCATTTTATTCATTCTTTGGGACAGATTCCAACTGCTTGGTATGTACATGAAGAATCTCGACACCAAACCCCTTGATGGGAATTCCTTCAAAACTAGTTCTGCCAAGGCTTCTTATTCTC
This sequence comes from Picea engelmannii, assembly GCA_009831015.1. Classification (NCBI taxonomy): domain Eukaryota; kingdom Viridiplantae; phylum Streptophyta; class Pinopsida; order Pinales; family Pinaceae; genus Picea; species Picea engelmannii. The sequence goes on from ML791338.1 coordinate 574,189, forward strand.
AGGTAAGTCCCTTGAAATCACTCTAGGTTTGCAACATATTAAGAAAATGCTTTTTACTAATTAATTTAATCCTATACATCCTCCCACCATATGCTTTGAACATGAATACCTCCTTCACCATATCCTTTGCCCTTTCTCTAAATGAATGTCATTGACCTGTAGTAAAATTGATGAAGACCCAAGAGACCCCGAAAGAATAGAAGATCTTAGGCATTTGACATTTAAAGAATCAAAGGAGTCTAGAGTTGTGCATGATACTAAGTCAGATGATGTTAATATTTCTTATTCTAAACCCGTGAAGTTGTGAAAAATAAGCACATGGAGTGAGGACCACCCTAATATAGCTTCCATAGGGGATTACTAGGATGAGAAGACCGTGATCGAAGTACAGACTCAATTGCAGGAATATGAGGACCTATTTCCTACAAGATTTTTAGAACTAAAAGATATCAAGGGAGATCTAGGGGAGATGAAGATACAGTTAAATCCTGACTCAAGACCAATTAAATATAGGCCATGCCGTCTGAACCCCATATTCAAAGAGAAAGTGAAGAAGGTGATTGATAGGATGCTTGAAGCTAGGATGATTTTCCCTATTGATAAGGTTGAATGGATCATTCATATCGTTGTACAAACCAAGAAAGGTATATATGATATACGAGTTTGTGCGGACTACATAATTTTGAACGCTACTTTTGTACATGACCCCTTTCTTACAGCCTTTAGTGATGAGGTACTGGATCAGGTAGCGGGAAACGAAGCATATTCATTTACAAATGATTTTTTCAGATACCATCAAGTTTGACTCACTGAAGAAGAAAAGAAAAATACCACCTTCACTACTGAGTGGGGATTATTTTCCAATAATTTTATGCCTTTTTGGCTTAATAATGCCCCAACAGTGTTCTCTCGGACCTTGATCGTAGCATTCTACAATTTCATTCATAAATTTCTTGAGGTATACATAGATGATTGGATTGTGTACAGCTTACTCAAGGAGCACATTGGGATATTATGATTGATGTTGGACTGCTGCAGACAACTATAGATTTCCCTTAATCTGAGAAAATGTATTTTTTGTGTACCCTTTGGGAATTTTCTAGGACATATAGTTTGTAGGGAAGGAGTACTAGTCGATCATGTGAAAGTTGTAGTAATTCTCAATATGCCTCCACTTACCACTATCAAACATTTGCGGACCACTTTGGGATATAGTCGATACTATCGAAGGTTTATAAGGAATTACACAGCTATAAATACACCTTTGGAACAACTACTAAATAAATTTGAGGCATTTCGTTGGACTCAGGATTCTGATAAATAATTTGACATGCTCAAAGAGAAGTTGAATATTGCACCTATTTTAACTTATCTTAAATGGAAAATTTAGTTCCATGTACACATTGATGCCTCTATGATTTCCTTGGGTGTTATCCTAGCACAACTAAGGGATGGAAATATTGATCATTCTGTCTACTATTCTAGTAGGAAGTTTTCCCAAGCTTAGCACAACTATACTAAAACTAAAAGGGCAGGTTTGGCAATGGTTTATGCTTTACAAAAGTTTATACATTATTTATTAGGAAGGTATTTTAAGTTTTTTATTGATCACTCTACTTTAAAGTATCTGGTTAACAAACCTGTGTTAGAAGGTCGAATTTGCATATGGTTGTTATTATTCCAGGAGTTCTCTTTTGAAGTCACTCTCAAGCCTGGTAAACTAAATGTGGGGCCAGATCATTTGTCGATACTAGAGTTTTTCACCCCATGTTTATTCATTATGAAAGCTACCAAGATGATAGATGATGACTCATGTTGGGTTAAATGGTCAACGCAGGGGTAGTAAGACCCGAGGTTTGGTTAAACAATGACCAACAAACCCCTCAGACACCGATCATTTTCGACATCACTTACTTGCACAGATGAAGTCTCACTCGAGGTATCTATGGAAACTGCAGGAACCAGGCTTCTACAGGAGTAAGGGAAAGGGAGGCGGATATCTAAGTCATTATTCCTTCTTCTAGCTTATGTATGTGCTCAATTGTTACATATATTATTGCAGCCATTCATGAATATTGCACCATAATCAGTCCATAACCTTAATCTAGTCTATGAAATATAACAACATGATTCATAAATGCACATAAACAAGTAAAGAACACAAGATACAATATTATCTCTCAACTCTGTCTTTATTCATCTTATCAACTTATTACATTCACGATTATTAGATAATCTCAACCTTATTGCTCATCCTTTCTCTCTTCTAACTCTCTAGACTCTGATTCTTACTCCACCCGTTACATATTTATACCCAAAATATAGGGCTTAAATCCCTATTCTATCTATCCCAAAATAGCCCATTACAATGCATATCATGGCCAACTTTAGTTAATTGGTTGTTTTCTTTCCTATGCTTTTCGCTCTTTATACAACTTTTATGTTGTTCTTCTATTTCTGAAAAGGCACATTGTCATCCTTCATGATTTCTCTTCTCGCTCACTTGCTTTATCCTTATGTTTATGTGTTGTCTTCATCCTACACACTTTCCTTCCTTATGCACCCTTTCTTCTATGCACTTTCTTCCTTTTTCACCCTTACCTTATCCTTAGGTTTTTCTCCGAAAATTGCATCCAAAAATTTCTTGTCCAACAGGCCCCCAACACTCACATGTGGCTCATCCCGAGCGACTCGGGCCTGTTGCATGTTCTTCCACTCTACAATTAATTGTTACGCAACATCCTTAGCCTTCCTCATGATCCTTTTTCTTCTTCGCAATAAGCCTTAGAGTTTCTTCCTTTTCCCTCTTGAAGGCCTCTTCCCACCTAATGGAGGCATATGTCTCGATGGTGGCATCGGGAGATGTGTTTCCCATGGAAACAACATTGCTTCTATCGGGAAAAAAATTTATGTTAAGCCTCCTCCTCTTGTAATCGTCTTCTCTGTCTATAATCCATTGAGGGTTCTTGAGTCTGATACCATCCTCCTTTGCGCCTACGCTCCTTGGGGAATCCTTCATGTTCAGTGTGGGCATCGTATATGAAGCCAATTTTCGGAAAACTTCACTTTATGTGGGATCCTGATTTGTTTCCTTCTCATTTACTGTCATGAACCTATTATTGACTCTGTTCAAATATGTGTGCACATTTACGTTGGAAACAATTAGAATCATGCATCTGGTATGTTATCAGCGCATGAGTATGTTTCCCTAGCTAGCTTTGGAACTGGTTGTTCATCGATAACATCATGGTCCATAAACTTGAGGTTGACATTATTTCCAAGCATATATCCTTCCCTACTCATCCCAGGGGGGACCAGTGGTACTATTGGTGGATCCTTCCCCATTCGTCTAGGGTGACAGGTTCCTTAACTGGCACCGTCTGTGTTCTTTGGTAGTTGTAGCTCGGTGTTGGCCTCCATTTTTCTCTGGTTCGCTCTTATGTGCTCACCTTGGTATGAAAAAATGATTTACTTAATGAGATTCTTATGTTCTTTTTCTTTCGTTCCGACCATACTTGTCCCTTCCTGCCTTAATTAACTTGTCCAATCCACCACCGTAGTTGATGAATTGTTCCATAATTGCATCTTAATTACAAAATACTTTTTGTGATTTTTCCCTCATATTGTCGATTTGTCATGATTTTTGACAACTTATCCCATTCAAGACTTATACAACGCTTTTATGACATGTCAAGTCGGCTGCCTAAATTTCATTTACGTGTCGGACTCCTGTTAACGGTCTTGTCGTGGCCAACCTGCGTAGTAGTGCTTCGCTCTTCCAACTATATACTTCACCATCAGGCCCATCTGTATCTTGTCTTTGAACTTGGTGTAGTGTTGTCTTTGTATGTGATGATCAGCTCAGTTGTGCAAGTTCTAATACCTTGGTATTTCAACACTCTTTTTCTTTTTCCCATCGCTATTTGTTTTTCTTTCCTTTCCTTTTTCTACTTTTTATTTATTTTTTCTTTTTTTTCTTGCTACTATGGTACACTTAATAAAATGCGAGGTTTCTGGCACAACCCATATTATTGCACATATTGTCAATTGTATCGGTATAGTTTCATATGACTTCTGTTCACCATTCTTTCCAAGAGTTTTCCATCCAATGTTTCCAACCGTGCAGGGCCTATGTTGGTTATTTGTTGGATCACATAGGGACCTAACCAGTGCATATGAAACTGCCATGGATGTTGCAGATACTTGTTGTCATAGAGTAATACCAAATCACTTTCTTGAAATATCTTTGGCTTAATGAGGCGATCATGCCAGGCATTCCCTCTGGCTTTCTACACATGCTAATGGAACCCTGTAATAAACCGGTCCTCCTCACGTTGAACTAACTGCGCCAATATCTCCTTTGTTTCTCTAGTATCAAAGAGCTCAGTGATTATTGCAATGCGTAGGTAGAATGAAATCCATTGGCATCACTTCTTCCTATCCATAGACCAACCAGAATGGTGGCTGTCATGTCAGCTTCTTACTTCTAGTTCTATAAGCCCAAAACACTGCAGGGACTCATAAGTCCCAATCATCTCGCCCTACATTGCATATTTTTGTCAAAGAATTTTCTAAGACCTTATTAAAATCTTCCATTATATCATTGGCCTGAGGGTGATATGGTGTACCCTTTTATGATGAATCTGAAAATCCTCAATAAATGTTGCAATTGTTCTATTCAGAAAGTGCGTACCTTGATCACTAAGTAATATGTGTGGAAATATAAACCTTGTGACTACATTCTCAAATAGAAACCCCATAGTAGTCTCTGCAGTACAATCAGTAACTGGTGCTACTTCCTCCCACCTGGTCAAATACTTTGTTGTAGTGACGATGTATCTTTCCCCTGATCTCCTTGCTTGGGAGTTGATCGGACCTACAAATTCAATGGCCCACTTATCAAATGATTGCAATGTAACTTGTGTATTTAATGGAATTTCATCTCTCCTAAATGGTTTTCCCACTCGTTGACATACATTGGAGGACTGACAATACTCCTTCACATCTTTGTGCAATATAGGCCACCAAATCCCTGTGCATAAAATCTCCTGCGGCGTTGTTTTGCCTGCATAAAGTCCTCCAGCAATTCCATCGTTTGCTTCCTCTAATATCATCGACATGTCATATTCTAGTACACAACACCTCAATATTCCATATGCTCCTAACTTATACAAGTTGTTTGCAATCAATTGATAATCAGTTTCTTTCACCACCAATTGTTTCTTATGTGCAACTATTATTTCAGAAGGGGCCATGAATGTATTTATAAATTCCACAATGTTCACAAAGTAATCATCCACCATCCTTACTACAAATAATTGTGCATCTAGTAAATTATCATATAAGTTACCTGCATCCTCTCCTATAAATATGTGCAATAGATCATTAGGTCTTGCATTCAGCTTTCTTGGTTTTACTATGACCTCAAAGTCATATTCCTGAAATAATAACAGCCCGTTGAGGGGTCCTAAATCCCTTTAACTCAACAGTAGGAACAAAGCCCCCCACCGAGGCCCAATTAGACTCTGCAACGTTTGATAGTGGAATGGTTCTCCAGATCTTGCGATCTGGCCAATTAATCGATGGGTTTTACGTTGTGATTTATAGGATGTATTCTCGCAAAAAATCCTCCTTCAGTTTGAACATCGACTTGAAGGATGGCATGGACACCAAAATGCAACCAGGATCTACCTAGGGCATCCATGTGAGGGAAGGCTCTACCACTAAATTACGACACTTCTAGAGCAGCAATGACAGTTCTGTGTCGCAATTCGGTGGGGTCGATCCTATTGTAAAGCGAAAAAGACAACAAGGTGCAACAAGTGGAGGTGGAATCCTCACTTAAATGTACAAAGTTGGAAAAAAAGACTTTTCACCAAAGGACCTTAAAAGTGCCCCAACTCTCAAAAAGTTTGTAGAACCAAAAGTAAAGTATATCATCACATCCAATGAGAAAGTCAAGAACCATGTTACATGATTTTCAAGCCAGAAAAAACAACAACGGGGGTTAAAAAATGACAAAAAGGGACAAAAAAGTCTATAAATAGAAGTTAGCGGCTCATTATCACCATTGCAAATTTAGAATTGACAAAAAAGCCAAAAACGCCCCTTTGTTAAAGAAGTTGATTCTGGGAGCTTCAGTGGACGAAACAAACTTCCGCTTGGACCAAGTAAGTACAAACTAGTCCCTCCTACATTTCCAATCTTTCTTTTTGCATTTCTTTTTGTTTTTTGGAGGGGCGCATACCCTTAAAAAGGTCAGCCCTGCATGTACGTGGGTTGTCCAAGCACGACATGCATATGCACGCGGACAGAGAATAGTTTGCCCGCGTACATACGCGATTATCCCCAATATGGCCCGCATACATACTCAAACATATGAAAAAATTAAAAATGCATCATTTGACACTCCTTTGAACCTGTCATTTTGCATAATGTATGTCCATTGGAGAGAGAGAGAGAGCATGACGACATTAATACAATGTTTGAGGAAGAACCTGTTGCTGTCGTCGCATTAAAACAATGCGGGTTGTCGAAATTCTTTCGATGTCCACTCATGCAGACACAACCCAGGTTGTTGAATGCCTTGGTGGATTACTAGCACCCAAATGCAGAGGATTTTATGCTCGAGGGGCAGTCATTGACTCCAACGATTGAGCATATTTACTTCCTGACTGGCCTCTCGAGGAGAGGTGAACCAGTCAACCTTTGTTGTTTTCCTCCTGGGCCACACAACATTGCCGAATTGATCGGGCAACACTGTGAGGCTGGAACAGATAAAGTGGGTTCCTAAGTACCAATCCACAAAATCACCAACCTATCACTGAAAGTGATAGTTTTACTTATTGGTCAGATCACTGGATCTGCGGCTTTTCATCAGGCCTCCCGAGTGCATATGCATTGTGCAGTACAGTGCTTAAATGCATGAGTGTTTGATTGGAGTACAACCATGCTAGAGTGCATGAAGAGACAACTCACAGAGTGTCGTGGGTAGAACAACAAGAACTTCGGGTTCGAGACTGTTCTTTGCTCTTTCTTCTTCGAGAGGGTACCCAATCTTAGTCCCCAAGAGACAATATGGGGGCACGTGGCCTCCTTCCCAGCAATGTGCAGATGGGAAGCATTGTTGCCACGACAGGGTGGAGGGAGGACCATCGAGGCCTTCGATGATACTTTTTTCGACTTGTGGTATCGATAGATTCCGACTATAGAGGACTACCCCTGTGCCAGGATCAAATTCTCCAGAGATCCTGGCATTCTCGTACCTCCTAGAGTGGAGTGAGGAGAATTAGGTACGTTTTTCTTTTTAACAGTTTTTTAATTTATAATTTATTTTTTATATTTTTAACTTTTTATGTGTACCAGAGCACCTGACAACTATGTATCTGTTATGTACAGATGTGGGACCAGTGCGTCCAGTTGATTTTGCGTGGACCAAGAATCGTCCACGACTAGAGGCAACAGCAGCGAGGGTACCTCCACCCGGAGAGGCTGAGAGAGTTTTGAGACGAGTGGAGCGGAACCTGACCGCACTCACTCGTACTGTGCTTATGGTCGAGATTGAGGATCTCCCGCCATCTATGCAGCCTCATGTTGTTGGGGTGCCATGGACCTGGGTCCAGCTATTTCGGCATTTGGAAAATGTTGTAGTCCACTATGGCAGGGCCAAGAGGCCTCATGCTTAGCTTAGGGTGGACCATTTACGTGACGAGGCCATTCTTTGTATATTTTTTTAGGGCATAAGCCCCGTGTTATATACCAGACTCGTTATTTTTTGAGGCGCTTGCGCCAACCTATGTATACCTATGTATATATATATATATATATATATATATATATCTCCCGCCATCTATGCAGCCTCATGTTGTTGGGGTGCCATGGACCTGGGTCCAGCTATTTCGGCATTTGGAAAATGTTGTAGTCCACTATGGCAGGGCCAAGAGGCCTCATGCTTAGCTTAGGGTGGACCATTTACGTGAC
>ML791338.1:582268-603711 GCA_009831015.1 Picea engelmannii
ATTTACATATTTTTATGTCTTATGGATTACATTTATTTACAAATGTATTTATATGTGTATGTGTGTGCTTTTTCTTACCTGTGTGCAATATGCCAATCTAATACTTGATTAGCTAGAGTATCTGTCATTTGATTCAATCTCCTAGGAACATGGATATATCTAATATAATCAAAACAATGTTCTAAGAGGCGTACCCTAAGGAATCGTTGATCTAGAGTAGGATTGTAAACGCGGTAAACCCCATTTAACTGGGACGCAACCAATTGTGCATCTAAGTAGACCCAGAGGTAAGAGATACCATGCGACAAGGCGTCATGAAGCAACTCTATTACTGCACTGTATTCAGTGACATTGTTTGTGGCGTCACCTAAACAGATACCTCCAGAAGATAACAACTAGCCTTGGGGTGTGAAAATTACCCAAGCTGCAGAAGCAAGCCTTCAAGTGTGTCGGCTAGCACCGTTCACAAATCCAATGAACACGTCTGTTTCACTTGACATATACCACAGTGAAAAATATGACATCCAATCGATACATCCATAAGACCAAAAAGACAAAAACTAAAAATGTATAAGAACTATACATATGTACAAGAAGTCACCCAAGGCGACCCACCTACGAGTAATACTTCTTGAGGTAGAGCCCATTTCTAGGCTCCGCTAAAGCTTTCCCTTCAAATTCAACCAGACGATAAGCGCCATTCTTTAATACCTCCTTCACAATGAATGGTCTGAACCACATGGGTTTGAACTTGCCTGCCCCTAGGGGATCCTTATCTTGGTCATAGACCAGGACAAGATCGCCTTCGGAGAAAATCTGAGGACAAACAAACCAATCATACTGACACTTGACTCTTTGCTTGTGAGCCTTGTTAGCCAAGGTTGCATCACGTCATTGCTCATCAAGCTGCTCGAGATATAATAAGTGTTCCTCAAGTGGTGAAGTGTCTAGCAATAACTGTACTTCCAAATTAAGAGATGGGATCTGGCATTCTATAGGCAAGACTGCTTCCAACCCATAAACAAGTTGAAAATGTGAGAAACCAGTGGCAGTCTTTACAGATGTTCGGTAGGCCCACAATGCAAAGTATAACATCAAATGCCACTTTGACTTGGCCGAATTGATCATTCATTGTAGAATGGTCTTGAGTGACTTATTCACAGCTTCCACCTGACCATTCGCTTGTGGGTAATAAGGTGATGAGTGTTCTTGTCTCAACCCTAGCTTTGACGTTAACTCAGACATCATTTTATTCTGAAAGTGACTGCCATGTTCAGTGACAATCTCCTTTAGGACATTGAACATTGCTATTATCTGATTAAATAAGAAGACAATTATTGTCTCTCCATCATCTTTGAATGTTGGCATAGATTCGACCCACTTGGTGAAGTAGTCTACTGCTACGATGATATAACGGTGCCCCCTGGATGGGGGGGTGGCATGTAGTATAATCAATCCCCCACTTGGTGAAGGGGCCAACTGTGATGACGGGAAACATGGGAGCAGAATGTGCCCTCATCTTCCATGAGAAGATCTGACACGGGTGGCACTTTTTGATCGATTCAACGCAATCTTTGATTAACGTCAATTAATAGTAATCGGCTCGTAGAATCTTTTGGGTTGTTGCCAACAGAGACAAATGACCACCACATGCTCCAGTGTGGCAGTTGTTAAGCACGATTTTCGCTTCTTCATGGGTGAGACATCGACGAAGGATGCGATCTATACGTCAACAATACAAACTGTCTTCGAGAATAAGATAGTTTTTTGCCTGATGGCATATATGTCGATGCTCATCATGAGAAGAAGAGGCGGGTGTTACGAAGGAAAAACTCTCTATGGCCAATGGTAAACCACAACAGACAGGTATGACTGCAAAAATCAACTCAATTCCATTATATGCTACATAAACTAATGTGCAAGATAAGAAAGAGGCCTACCTCAATCCAACGTTCGATGATGTTCCACCGTTGAGAACTTCGACCCAAAGCTTTATACGTGCGATAAGTTATTAACAAACAAGCAAAGAAAGTATATAGTGACAATATAAAGGGGTTAGCACATCAGATAACACAATCCATTAATAAACATTACAAACATGCACATGGATAATAATCATATATTTGCACGATACCAATAGGACGGGAAAGGAGTATTTCTATTATTATTTGATCATCAGAAGTGTCAACATTACAGACTTCCATGTCGGCACGGTTCGAAACCAAGGAACCAAGTTCCTTCCAACTGGGCCTCCACCACTTCAATCCTCTATCAAAGGCAAGCTCAAAGGAGAGAGACAATGATGTTCTCTCGACAATACGGAAAGAGCTTGGGGGTTGAACACTATGTTCAGACTTGAGGGACAAAGGGATGCAGACTCAATATGAAGTAATTTCTCCAGAGTAACTTTGCTATCAAAGTTGAATGCTTTATTCTCTTTTCCATATCTTGGAATTGCGCTCTTATAGCCTTCAAAATGCAACTGAAGGGTCGAGTTGGAATGTTTCCAGTATATGGAAGGCCAAGTATCAGAGATCTCCTATTGTGACATGGAAACCCGACTCCATTTTATATTTTCTAGCACAAATCCCGATGTACGCGGGCTATAGTGGAGAAACCTGCATATACGCTTGTTGTATAGTTGATAGGGCGCGTATATGTGGAAAAATGTGTATTTTTAGCTATGGATTCATCAAAAAGGGATGATAAGCCTGCATAGGGAAATGGAGAAAGGCCCTATGTGCAAGATAGTAATGGTGAGGCAAATCCTTCTATAACAGCGGGTCACTTCAAAGTCTGGAGGTAGACTAGTATATCTCCATACCAGGGATCCGAAGATGCAATCAAAAACATATCTCCTTTAATAAGCGACTCTTCGGGTATAACATCACCTGACTCGACCGAAAGTTTCGAGAGGAGTTTTGCAAAGACCAACGACTTTTTGGATTTTGCCGAAACAAAATCCAAGTCAAATTCCTGGAGGATAACTATCCATCTATTGATCTTTCCGCCAATTACGAGTCGTGTCAACACATTTTGGAATGGATTCACAACTGCAATGAAGGTGGTCTTGCGAAACAGGATATACTGACGGAACCGTTGGACAGCACGAACTGCTACCAACGCATGTTTCTCAACATGGGAGTAGTTTAGTTTTGGTCCAACCAGGCCTCGACTCAGGTAGTAAGTCACGTTCTCTTCAAGAAAATTGTCCTCTTGAACCATGACCATGTCGATGGTTGACTATGCAGCAGCCAAGTACAATAAGAAATCTTTATTATAATTGGGTGGCCGAAGCAGGGGGGCAGATGTGAGGGCGTGTTTCAACGCTTTGAAAGAGCGCTGAGAAATTTCATCCCAATGGAAAGGAACGTCCTTCTTTAGTAAACGCATGAACCCTTTTGTGATATCGACATAGTTTGAGATGAAACATCGTAAAAAGTTTGTTTTTCCCTGTAAACTCTAGAGCTGTGGGACTGTGCATGGGGGAGGCAACCGAACTATCACCTCAACCTTTAGAGGATCGACCATGATCCCTGTTGTCGAAACTATGAAACCTAGCAGACGACCTGACGTCACGCAAAAACTGCATTTGTTTGTGTTAGCAATATTTCTTGTTAGCGATATCATCTAGCGCCATCGGTGAAAGCTCCACAGGAGGGCTTTATTGGGAATCGGGATATCGGAGATCCCGGGAGAGAGAGTTTTGTGCATTCCAGAATCGCGATACGCGATTTCTCGATCGGCGGGGAACAACTGTCAATCATGGAGGACAGGTGGCAGGCTTTCGCGACAGGGAACGGACCATTGACAGGTCAACGGCCAGGAGCCATCGGGTTTCGGGGAATCGCGAGTCCGGAGGATGCGTGCTCGTTGACATCGCAAACCGAAAAACCCCGATGGAGAGTATGGTTGAGGGAATATGGTAGTGGTCACTTGGACCAGGGCCTAGTCGGAGGGCTAGCACAGAAGGCGCATCGGCAATCGGAGAATCGCGAGTCCCGGGGACTTGTGTATCGAGACACCGAAAACGCCGAAACCCCGACAGAGGTTTGGCTCAGTTCATATAAGAGGTGGTCGTATGGACCATAGTATAGCCAGGAGGGCTAACCCATACACGCGCTCATCAGAGAATCGGTGATCGGGAGTTCAAAGGGTCAAGAACTCTTGACAACGGGGAACACGAAACCCCGAAACCCGATACAGAGTCGGGAAAAGGTCAAGGTGAAGTTCAGGAGACCGTGAGGAAAGAAGAAGAGACATGTGGACTAGGTCGGGTTTTCATCAGGGATTCCACTTGGGGATCCAAAGAGCCGCTTCGGATCAGCAGAAAAGGAGAAAGAGGGTGGGTGAAGCCTCGCGTCACCCATTTATTGCAGAGTATGGAGATCCCGACTGAAATTGACCCAAGAGGGTCCCTTGTACCGGTTCTCTTCAGGAAAGCCACGCTGAGTCTCCAACACACCAGAGAAACCTGCACATGCCAGTTCAATATTCAAAGGGCTCAGTTACCCCTTGGCGCGAGCCATGCTGAATTAAAGAGGCGTATGACTGGGGAGCAGAGGGAAGATTTGATTGAGGTAGACTGACAGCCCATCCTGATAGAGAAGCTCCTCAACGTCAAGCATAGAATTCATGATATGATCGCGCCTTCAGCGCCTGAGTCAGTTCCAAGTATAAGTAGGCATTTTTGCCATTTTTGTAAGGATCGATGGTTGAGAAGAGCTCCTAGTTGTAAAACTTTAATGAAGCATTGTTTTCTGGTTATTTCTAGACTTCTGAGACTTCTTGCCTTATGAATGCCAGTTTCTTTACATCTTTGTTATACCGTGTTAGAGCAGCTCGGAATTGGAGGATCCAGTCGAGTTGTAGCTGTTATAGGATGATGTTGTAATGGATCACTGTAATGGTTACGGAGTCTCTAATCGGTTCCTGTGATTTCCTTAACGCTGAATGACTTGGAATTGGAGGATCCAGTCAAGTCTTCTATTCAGTTTCTTGAAGCCCTGAACCAGGAGGATCCTGCATTCAGAGTTTTTCCCCTACAAACCGTTGCAAGCCTGTTTCCCAGAGTTGTTTGTTCACCTTTCTTACTAAGTCTTCCACCTGCTCATCTTTTAATCAACCCACTGGTTGAAGTTAGGATTCCAGACCTCCTTTGTTCTTTACGTACCAGATCCAGTCCCTGAGTTAGAGTGACATCTCCTCGAGTCTTTGCCTCCATTTGATCACCCCTTTATAAACAAATCGTGACATTAAAATGATGGGTGTTGGGCTCTGCTCCTGCAAGCAATCCAGGAGCGACTTCCAGTGCTAACATTTCTGGCGCCGTTGCCGAGGACGAAGTTGAATATTTTCTCAGGGATTGAATGACAACGACTAACTAATTCTGAAGGTGCATCGGAAATCAGAATTATCAAGATTGTTGTTGTGCACCTGGCGACTCCATTGTGACGACTCCGCTGGGGAGAACCTGCTCTATCAATTGTGGCTTTCAGAGGCAGACACACGCGGTCTCATCCATAGCTGCCCCTAGCTACACCTGAAAAGGTTCTGAGAAAAGGAAAGGCCCCCGAAGAAGAAGCTTCCACCATCAAAATAGGTAATCTGCCATCTCCTTCCGTAAGAACTCTGTTTTCTCCCCCTCAGTTTCTTGATAGACCTCCTTCACAAGTTTCCCGTTTCCTGAATTTTGGGAGTGTTCCTGCTGAGTTTTCCCCTCCTGGTCTGGGATTGGAGGGAGAAATCTTCGTCACTCCCCTCTCCTCCGAAGTTGTACCTTGGCATAGACCCACGACCACATAAGATTCTCGCACTCCTGCACAAGGAGGAGCACCTGCTGACTTGAGCTCGGTGGCCCTCTCCTTGAATCACCTCTTGTTTCCCACCCCACTCCGAGATTCATTCCCTGTAGCCCCTTCGCGAACTCCTTCTCCTCCAAGTTCTCCTCCACCTAATATTCCTATGGCCGAAGCAAATCCCCCTATGACCAAAATAGAGGTCATCATAGCCACTAGATACGCTCCCCTTGTGCTACAACAGCCTCTCAATAACCTCCCAATAGAAGGGTACCTTAAGCAGCTGCCCAAGTTTACAGGCGAGGGGGATATAACTGTTGAAGAGCACCTAGCAGCCTTTTATACTTTCGCAGATGATAATGTTATCATGCACACAAACGTATGGATGAGAATTTTTGTCCATAGTCTCCAAGGAGAGGCTAGAAACTAGTTCAGGGCCCTGCCTCCTGGATCTATTGATGGGATCAGAGCTTTAGATAATGCCTTTTTGAGACAGTGGGGAGATAAAAAAGACTTCATGTATTACATGACAGAGTTTGGGTCGTTGAAGAGAAAAGAAGGAGAGTCTATTTCTGACTTCCCCAAGAGATTTAATAAAATGTACAACAAAATTCTTGCTGAGATAAAACCCTCTGAAGCCTCTGCAAAGATCGCTTACTCCAGCGCCTTCAATCCTAATTTCTGCCTACTGCTAAGGGAGAGAAGAGCTGCCACGCTGGCACACATGCAAGACGCAGTCGTGGAGGTAGAATCCAACATATTGGCTGTCAACCGAATCAGGAAAGCCGGTGATAGAAATACGTCCAAGAACGGGCCTGAAACTTCCTCATCCAGTTCCTCTCCCATGCCCCATCAGACAGATGAGACAGCTAGAACGCTAAAATCGCTTGTTGCCAAGATAGAAAGGTTGGAATTAGAGGGGAACCCCATGTACACAAATCCCCATAACACTGATAATAGAGGTTTCAGACGATCTGCTAACAATATGCCCCAAGTTTTCCTGAGGGAACAAAGGGGAAAAGATAGAGATGATCAAAGGGTCCAAACCCCCCTCCAAAACAACCTAGTTGATCATGAGGAAAGAGAGGAGATAGATGAGTTTGGTCCGGAAATTCACTGTATTGAAGAAACCCCTCCTTTTCCCCACTTGACTCAGTCTGTGTACAAAAAATCTTTGATGAACATTCAGATCCATGAATTAGGGAAGGGAGAAAGGGTTGGTCACACTCCTAACAGATATAATCTTAGGTCGAGAAGGAAAGAAGGAGACTTCGACAGCTCAGACCCGCCCCTCATAGCAGATAGGCCTACTAAAACGACAGCAGCCACAACTAAAGAAAAGAAGACTCAGAGTGCTTCGCCGGCAGCCAAAGAGACTGTCACTGAGGTAAGAGAAGCTCCTAAACCTACCCCCTCCTTCAATTTTGAGCATGAGATTCAGAAGATTAGGATTCCTGTACCTCTCTCTGAGCTGGTTAAAAATGAAGACTTCAAAAGGTCCCTCTCCAAGTTGCTACAATCTGAATCCCCCCAGCCTCCCTCTGACTCAATAAACCTTCAAGATGAGAAGCCTGCATTCGTCTTAGGGCCCATGGTAGAAGATAGAGATGATTCATCCCCTCCCTTCTACACATCCCTGAATATACATGATAAAGTGTTGCATAAATGCCTCATGGACTCAGGGTCTTCCCATAATCTTATGCCCAAAATAGTAATGGAGGAGCTGGGATTAGAAGTGACCAGGGCCTACCATGATTTATAATCTGTTGATTCAAGGAGGGTGCAATGTCTGGGAGTCATCAAGGACCTGGTGGTTTCTCCGTTTCAACTGCCCATGAAGAGTATGGTCATGGACATTGTGGTAGCTAATGTTCCTCCCAAGTTCGGCATGTTGTTGTCAAGGTCTTGGATTAAAAGACTTGGAGGAACATTACAGATGGACCTCACGTATGCTACCATCCCAGTGTTCGGAGGGGAGCATAGAAGACTATACAGGGAAGCCCAACTGGCCTACATAATCAGTGATGAAGCCAACCCTACCAATCATCCCATCTTTGCCTTGGATACTAATTTAGGCTCTAGTTTACTGCAGCTCACCCATGCCCCCGAGCCTCCTCTAAAACTCAGAAAGCAGCCCATTGTTTCCCCTGAAGTTCCTCCCTCCATCACCCCAATCTGGAAAATGTTTTTTGATGGAGCCTGTTCCCGAGAAGGCGTTGGAGCTGGAGTGGTTTTTGTGTCACCGGCTCAGAAGACCACATCTCTGTCATACAAATTAGAATTTGAAGCTACCAACAATGTGGCAGAGTACGAAACTCTTATACTAGGATTAAGAGCCGCAACGGAAATGGGAATCCAGGAGATAGCAGTGTTCGGAGATGCCGAGTTGGTAGTCCAGCAAGTCAGAAGCGCTTATCAGGCCAAGCATCCTCGACTCATGAGTTATCGAAATGAGGTATGGGACCTAATTGACAGCTTCTTCTCAACATTCAACATTTGTTTCATCCCAAGAGAAGAAAACACAGTGGCAGATTCCTTGGCTTCATCAGCAAGCATTTTCAAGGTACCCTTGCCGCCCAAACTGAGGTATGATGTAGAAGTAAAATACAGGCCCTCCATACTTGACAATGTCAAGCGTTGGAAGGTGTTTGAGGATGATCTTGAGCTCAAGAAATTCTTGGAGACTATCGAGGAGTTTTCAGAGCTGCATATCGATCAAGATTCTGTCCCTGAGGAAGGGTTTAATGGGGGGTGAGTTGCTGAGTAAAATAGCAAAGCATGACATTATTCAGCTACCTAGCAATCACATTCCAAGGGGACTAGTCCCATTAGAAAGATTGTTCAATGGGAATGATGTGGCAATAAAGGGAAGAGTTTCGGGTGATGATGTTGACACAGCCGAGTGCAACATTGGTACACCAGAAGAGCCTAAGTTTGTCAAGCTGTCAACGAGTTTGACCAAGGAGTAGAGGATTGAGTATACCAAGTTGCTGAGAGAGTTTGTTGATGTGTTTGCATGGACCTGCGAAGACCTTAAGACGTATGACACATCTGTCATTGAGCACAAAATCCTGCTGAAAGAAGAAGCTAAACCATTCAGGCAGAAGCTGAGACAGATAAATCCCATGTTGTTACCTGTCATGGAGAAAGAAGTGAAGAAATTGTTAGATGCCCGAATCATTGTCCCATTGAGGTATTCTGAGTGGGTGGCCAATTTGGTTCCAGTAAGAAAGAAAAGTGGGGAAATCAGACTCTGTGTTGATTTCAGGAACTTGAACAGAAGCTCAAGAAAAGACAATTATCCCCTGCCCAACATGGAACACATATTGCAGAAGGTCACTGGTGCATCCAGAATATCCATGATTGATGGTTTCTCTGGTTACAATCAGATATCAGTCATACATGAGGATAGAGAAAAAGCAGACTTCACCACTCCTTGGGGCACATTCATGTATGCCAAAATGCCTTTTGGATTAATGAATGTAGAGGCAACATTTCAGTGAGCTATGGATATAGCCTTCATTGGGGAGAAAGATCAGTTTGTGGTAATCTATTTAGATGACATCACAGTCTTCTCCAGGTCAGACAAGGATCACTGTTGCCACTTGAGAAAGGTTTTCATGAAGTGTCGGAGGTATGGCTTATCCTTAAACCCCAAGAAATCCTTGTTTTCTATGAAGGAGGGGAAGTTGTTAGGCCATATAGTGTCAGCAGAGGGAGTAAGAGTTGACCCTAGCAGGGTAGAAGCACTTCAGAACCTGTCACTCCCCAGGTCTAAGAAGGAGGTTCAGGCCTTTTTGGGAAAGATAAATTTTCTGAGGAGATTCGTCTCAAATTTTGCTGAATTGGTGAAACATATCACAGCCATGCTCAGTAAGGGAAATGAAGTAAAGTGGACTGCTGAACCCAGGGAATATTTTATTCAAATAAAGAAGGCATTGACTGAGGCGCCTGTGCTGATCAGTCCTGATTATTCCAAAGATTTCCTGATTTTTTCTTTTGCTTCCTATGATACAGTAGCARCGGTCTTGTTGCAGAGAAATGAGGAAGGACGAGAGCAGCCCATTGCCTTCTTCAGCAAGGCATTGCGAGATGCAGAAGTCCGATACGAGATCATGGAAAAACAGGCTTATGCATTGGTGAAAGCTCTCAAAGCTTTCAGAGTCTATGTCTTGCACTCGAAAATCACTGCATACATTCCTTCGACCTCTGTGAAAGACATTCTTATACAGCCTGACATAGACGAAAGAAGAGGTAAGTGGATTGCCAAGATCCTAGAATTTGATCTTGAGATTAAGCCCACCAAGTTGATAAAGGGGCAATGTCTGGCCAAGTTGTTGGCTGAATCTAATTGCAAAGCCTTAGGGATTAGCTTCATCAATGAGCAAGCTGAGTCATCCAATAAGAATTTTCAGGATGCCTTGTCCTTAGCAACGTGCTCCTGGTACAAGGATATCTTGTACTTTCTACAAGAATTGAAGCCCCCCGATGGAATGGGAAAAATCAAAGCAAGGGCTCTAAAGCTCAAGGCGGTCAGGTATTGTCTCATTGACCAAACCTTGTACTGGAAAGACCCTC
This sequence comes from Picea engelmannii, assembly GCA_009831015.1. NCBI lineage: Eukaryota > Viridiplantae > Streptophyta > Pinopsida > Pinales > Pinaceae > Picea > Picea engelmannii. Next base: position 592,645 of record ML791338.1, read on the forward strand.
TAGGGGTATTTCTGAGATGCCTAGACCCACAGGAGGCCCAGAAGGTTATGTTTGATTTTCATAGCGGCCTTTGTGGAGGTCATCATTTCTGGAAGACCACAGCCCACAAGATACTCCGAGCTGGGTATTATTGGCCCACTTTATTCCCCGATGTTTGCAGGGAGATCAGAGCTTGCACCAAATGTCAAAAGTTCTCAGGAAAGCAGCAACTCAAATCACTGCCATTGAAACCCATAGTAGCTTCGGCACCTTTTCAGCAGTGGGGGTTGGACTTCATCGGAGAGATTCATCCTCCCTCAAGTGGTCAGCACAGATGGATCTTGACTGCAACAGATTATTTCACCAAGTGGATAGAAGTTGTCCCCACCAGAAGTGCATCACACAAAGTAATTATCAGCTTCCTGGAGGATATCATAGCCCGATTTGGCTGTCCCAGCAGAATCATCACCGATAATGATGCTTCTTTCAAATCTGAACCTCTAATTAAGTTTTGCGAGCAGTTCCAGATCTCGCTAATTCACTCCACCCCCTACTATCCCCAGGGCAATGGTTTAGCGGAATCCTCATACAAAAGCCTGATAAAGATCATCAAAAGATTGTTAGAGGATAACAAAAGAGCCTGGGATTCGAAGATGAAGTTTTCTCTGTGGGTCGATCGTGTCACAATGAAGAAGTCTCTGGGCACTTCGCCGTTTCAACTAGTCTATGGAGCAGAGGCAGTTTTCCCTACTCAGCTCGCCTTACCTATGGCGAAGTTATTTCAAGACTACGAGGGAGAACCAGATCATATGATCAGAAGAATTCATCAGATAGTGGAAGTGCAGCAGATCAAAGAACAAGTAAGAGACGCGGCTTATAGTCATCAGCAGAATATCCAGCAGGCTTTTGACAGAAGGGTCAAGAAAAAGGAGTTCGATATTGGGGAATTGGTATTTAAATGGGACGCACCCAGACAAGATAAAGGCAAGCACAACAAGTTCGACGCCCTTTGGATCGGCCCCTTTAAAATCTCTGAGATTTTCTCCAACAACACCTATGGGTTGCAGGATCTGGAGGGTGAAGAGGTTTTCAACAGCCCAGTGAATGGGCATTTTCTGAAAAAATGTTTTATTTGAGCCTTAGACTACTCCTCTGTTTGTAAATATTGTCTTTTACTTCTTTGTTTATTTATTATTATTTTATTTTTTTTGTATATTTTCGGCTTAATAAATGACTCCATAGCCCAACAGCAAGGCACTGAAGCTGTGGAATGAGTTCTTAGAGCATCGCAAGGATGACTCTATCCCCCATGGAGCCTAATGTTAGCGATATTTCTTGTTAGCGATATCATCTAGCGTCATCGGCGAAAGCTCCACGGGAGGGCTTTATCGGGAATCGGGATATCAGAGATCCCGGGAGAGAGAGTTTTGTGCATTCCAAAATCGCAATACGTGATTTCCCGATCAACGGGGAACAACTGTCAATCATGGAGGACAGATGGCAGGCTTTCGCGACGGGGAACGAACCATTGACAGGTCAACGGCCAGGAGCCATTGGGTTTCGGGGAATCGCGAGTCCGGAGGATGCGTGCTCGTTGACATCGCAAACTGCAAAACCCCGATGGAGAGTATGGTCGAGGTCATATGGTAGCGGTCACTTGCACCAGGGCCTAGTCGGAGGGCTAGCACGGAAGGCGCATAGACAATCGGAGAATCGCGAGTCCCGGGGACTTGTGTATTGAGACATCGAAAACACCGAAACCCCGGCAGAGGTTTGGCTCAGGTCATATAAGAGGTGGTCGTATGGACCATAGTATAGCCAGGAGGGCTAACCCATACACGCGCTCATCGGAGAATCGGTGATCGGGAGTTCAAAGGGTCAAGAACTCTTGACAACGGGGAAAGTGAAACCCCGAAACCCAATACAGAGTCGAGAAAAGGTCACGGTGAAGTTCAGGAGACCGTGAGGAAAGAAGAAGAGACCTGTGGACTAGGTCAGGTTTTCATCAGGGATTCCACTCGAGGATCCAAAGAGCCGCTTCGGCTCAGCAGAAAAGGAGAAAGAGGGTGTGTGAAGCCTCGCGTCACCCATTTATTGCAGAGTATGGAGATCCCGACTGAAATTGACCCAGGAGGGTCCCTTGTACCGGTTCTCTTCAGGAAAGCCACGCCGAGTCTCCAACTCACCAGAGAAACCTGCACACGCCAGTTCAATATTCAAAGGGCTTAGCTACCCCCTGGCGCGAGCCATGCTGAATTAAAGAGGCGTATGACTGGGGAGCAGAGGGCAGATTTGATTGAGGCAGACTGACAGCCCATCCTGATAGAGAATCTCCTCAATGTCAAGCATTGAATTCATGATATGATCGCACCTTCAGCGCCTGAGTCAGTTCCAAGTATATGTAGGCATTTTTGCCATTTTTGTAAGGATCGATGGTTGAGCAGAGCTCCCGGTTGTAAAACTTTAATGAAGCATTGTTTTCTGGTTATTTCTAGACTTCTGAGACTTCTTGCCTTATGAATGCCAGTTTCTTTACATCTTTGTTATACTGTGTTAGAGCAGCTCGGAATTGGAGGATCCAGTCGAGTTGTAGTTGTTATAGGATGATGTTGTAATGGATCACTGTAATGGTTACAGAGTCTCTAATCGGTTCCTGTGATTTCCTTAACGCTGAATGACTTGGAATTGGAGGATCCAGTCAAGTCTTCTATTCAGTTTCTTGAAGCCCTGAACCAGGAGGATCCTGCGTTCAGAGTTTTTCCCCTAAAAACCGTTGCAAGCCTGTTTCCTAGAGCTGTTTGTTCACCTTTCTTACTAAGTCTTCCACCTGCTCATCTTTTAATCAACCCACTGGCTGAAGTTAGGATTCCAGACCTCCTTTGTTCTTTACGTACCAGATCCAGTCCACGAGTTAGAGTGACATCTCCTCGAGTCTTTACCTCCATTTGATCACCCATTTATAAACAAATCGTGAAATTAAACTAATGGGTGTTGGGCTCTGCTCCTGCAAGCAATCCAGGAGCGACTTCCAGCGCTAACAGTTTGGATTCAAGCGAATCCAATAGTAGCGACATCACTCAAAGATAATTCGAAGGTGTGTGGGATGATCAGCTCTCTTACGAGATCGTGACGCTAAATCATCGAGATAAGCCTCGACTAGGTGTTTGAGATTGTGAAAATCAAAAGACATGGCCTATTGAAAAGTGACTTTAGCATTCTTCAGGCCAAAAGGCATCTTCCGATAAGAAAATGTACCCCATGGACAAATAAAATTTGTTTTATGTTGGTCCTCGGGTTTGATATGTATCTTATTGTATCCCGAGAAACCATCCATGAAAGAAAAGACCTCGCAGCCTGCACATTAATCGACAATCTGGTCAACAAATGGGGTGGGGAAATTATCCTTCAAATAGGCCTTGTTCAAATCACGGAAGTCTGTACATACGTGAATCGTACCTTGATTTTTGTTGACTGGAACGGGATTCGACACCCATTGAGTCAATTGGACGGGGTAGATGAAACCAGCTTTGAGTAGTTTCTCTACTTTAGCCTTAATAGTTGTTGCTTTCAGAGGATTAACTGGATGAAGCTTCTGTCGAACCAACTTGGCGTTAGGGTAAGTCATAATCTCATGTTCGATGATTCTTGGATCAATGCTTGGCAATTCCTCGTAAGACCAAGTGAAAACGTTGCAAAATTATATAAATAAATCTATATAGATCTAAATCTCCTCAGGGGAACAGTCTGCTTCGATGAAGACATTCTCCATCATGCCAGGGGTTCTGGAGATATCAATAGGTATCGCTTTAGCAATGTTTTCCATATTACCCTCGACGTAAACTGTGTGCATAGCCAGAGGATTGTTAGGACAAGACCTATCTCCATTCATAATAAACATAAATTCTTCTGCCTCTATTCTTCGAAACTCTGGGAGGAAATATGATCTGTGATGGAGATCATCCTAGGGTTTGTTTGGACCAGTCAATGCCTCTAAAATCGCCTCATTAGAGGGCAAGACCAAGTCTAAGGAATCGGTAGTGGCAAGGGAACCTTGAGCCCAGGCAGGCTCGGGAACTGGATCTAACTCTTGTGCAGCAATGAGATCGGGGTCAGAGGAAGCTTGCTAGACTATAGAGTATGCAACTTCTATCACGGATAAGGGCATGGACATGTTGTGGTTCCCTATCCCTTCCATTGTGGTTGATGGGGAAGGAAGAATCCATTGATCATTAAAGTAAGTCGTGTGGAATGACGACACTGAAAATATTTCAGCCTTAGGCTAGTCGAGGACAGTCGATATCATTTTGACATCGTCGGAAGGAGGCGAGTAATCGAAAGTACCCATAATAGGTGGGCACAAACCAACCCCCATGTTGATGACATTGACTTGTGGGTTATCAATCATAGGGACCATGGATGCCCCCGATGAAGGGTCAGGTCTAGAGAAGGATAATTGATCAATGGTCACGATTCGACCCTCACGTGGGTTTAATAAGACCCAAAAACCGGTGGCGACCACTGCATGCATGGCATATGTCCAACTCCTTCCTAACATGAGGTTGTAGTCGAGAGGCGCATCGACCACTTCAACTTCAATGCACATGGTCTTCCCTCCTAACTGCACGGGGAAAGAAGGAATGATTCCATGTGGTCTGAAAGAACGACCGTCGAAATCCATAAGAAGAGTAAGTGAAGGAGATAGAACGGGTTGGCCAATGGCCTTCCAACACGCCAATGGCATCACGTATGTTGAGGCACGCTCATCAACCACCATCCGAAAAATATTCTAGGTGAGCCACTACTATCTGAAATGCGACATTTTATCATGCGACATTGTATCAAGCGTGATAGTTCTCGAATTACATGTCTCGGGGGATCCTAAGGCAGCTAGCAGAACCTTTCTCTGCGAAGGGAAGCTTTGGAGGACCTCCAAAGCAGACATCGCACAAGGGGTTTGTGACAAATCCTCCACCACATAGTAGTTATGGGTGGCCCTCGCATTTGGATTATGTGAAGCCTTCTTGAACACCCCTTTCAGGATGCATGTCATTGTTTCTCCCATCGTTCTCTCGATCTGGAGAGGAACGGAAGGGTTTTCGGCTTCTTTACCCTTTTCGACAGTACTTGGTGTTCCGTAATCATGTTCCCTAGTAGCTATATGAGCTTCACCTTTCAACATATAGACATTCAAAGTCGAGGGATTGTCAGACGACGAAGGGGGTCCCTGACTTCCCCCATCCGCATTCGCAAAGGATTGAGTTAAATTTTTCCCATGAGGAAATGGGTTTTTTAACACCGCAGGTTGTTGCTGTGCCAATAACTTTTGGGCCTCCGTAGATTGTTGCTGCGCCAATAACTTTTGGGCCTTCGCAAGTCAAGGGCACGGGTGAGTTGGGTGGTCTTCTACGCAAAGTTTGCACGGATACTTCGACTTCTTTCTCTCTATGTTGCCCCTGCCAACATTATTGGTGGGTTTCTTATCCCCCTTACCCCTCTTTCATTGTTTTTTCTTCCCTTCGGCCTGCTGGTTGGCCTTTGGGTTCGTTGATTGCATGTTATGTACATCTAACGTCTGAGCAGGGGGAGCAACCGAACTAGGAGTTGGGATGGCCACTGTCTATTGTATTGACAATTATTGCAATTAGTTTGACAACAGATCAGTGGGCTTTGCTTATGCTGAACCAACAATGTCATCATCATTTGGTCGAGACTTGTGTCTGGTCTTATCAAGAATAGACCGTGGCACATCTGGAAAAACTTTTTAAAGCAAACCAAACTAAGAGTAAATCAACTCTAGTTGTTGAGCTCTCATTATCACTTCTTCCTCCAAAAATACCCTCGACATTGCTACGTCCTTGGATAGTTGGGGTACCAAATACTTAAGGAACCATTCCAGCAGAAATGTTGGTGGAACTGGTACTTTAATCAAACTCTTCCGGTGTCGCCATTCTCAGATGTGATCAAAGATATGGTCAGCCTTTGTCTGCTCAAAGTTGGCTAGCAGTTCTGTGTCGACATCGTATCTCATAGGTAATTGAAAATGGTTTAAGAAAACCATTGCCAATTCGCCAAAAGTAGAGTATCTTGAGCAGTCGAGCTCGATGTACCATTTTGCGACACTCCCGATAAGAGTGTGTTGAAACAGACGCAACTGGATGGAGTCGTCTCTCAAAGAATTATACGAGTACCATAGGTGAAATGTGGTCACATGATCACCTGGATTTTTGTTAGGCTTACCTTCGAACTTTGAAATGTCCGAGGGTAACTTGGTCGGCATAGCAGGCTAATGTGGATCGTGACAGATTGGGTCATTCAATAATATTGACAATTCTGGAAAATGCAAAGTTACCAGAAACGGTAGCTTAGGTTAGGTTGTTGAGTATGTACAGGAGGATAGGAGCCTGGGATTTGGCTGGCACCAGGTTTCCAGGAAAAGTTAGGATGTTGGCCTGGGTTCTGGTAAAGACCATGCCCTAGGCTAGCATTCGGATGCTGCACTTGTTGAGACATCATCGGCTGACTCTCATAGTAGGACGTTGAGGGCTGAGAAAGGATTACTCCAGACGTAGTGTTCCAAAGATTCTAGAAAGGGTTGCCCCCTACCGATCCGATAGGCATAGGTCCTGAGCCTTGCCCAAGGTTCCATTGACCATGGAAGGGGTTTCCTCCGGTCGACATCCCTGACGAGGGAATTGATCCCTGCCACAGATTCCAAGGTCCTTGAGAAGTGTGTGCCCCTTGTGCAGGAATAGTACCCTGCGTAGGATTTTGTGATCCAAAACCAGGGTTTCCCCGGACCGAGATGGCAACTGACGAGAATGCGTTGTTACCAAATGCGTCGAAAAAACAGAACGACAAAGAACCCACCGGTTTGGTACTAGAAGAAGGTCCTTGACTACCTGCTCTTGACAAGTTGTGGTTCATGGTCGGCCAGACGGGTTGCTGAGCAGCGTTGCCGAGCGTGGGAGAAAATGGAGGTATATGACCCCCGCTGTAAGGGAAAGCATTATAAGGGGATGAGGTGCCCCCCATGCACCCTTGCAGAGGAGCATTTGAGCTCCCTACCCCCAGACCCAAAGTCTGTAAGGTGGAATAGGAAAGGACCAAATTCGTGTCAAAGTTGGGCATCCCGTAAGAAAACGGAGGGCCAGTCGCACTCTGCGTAAATGGTGCAGTGATCACTGCCATGGACGGAATTGGACCACTGCCCGAGGTAGAGGCAGTCGAGACCATAGTGGCCCGACCTGCGAAGGTGAGTTAAGAGGCGGAACGCCCCCAGTTGTGGCATTCATAGAGGGAGTATGAGGATTCCCTCACGAAGTAGCAACATTTGCTTCCATCGTTGCTTGTAGGATTATCTGACACTCGTGATGCGCTACCCTTGGAGGGGAAATCTGTATCAGAAATGGTGCCGACAGGACAGTGATCGGAGAGTTATACGGACCGAGAGCTTCCGCTCCAAGGTAAAAAATAGTTGGTCCCTCTGGAAACGAATGTTCTCCTCTCGGAGATGGCTCGGGTACAGCTTCCTGTGGCCCGATCACCTCAAATGACCCTTCTTGGTCAAGTCTTCGCTTTCGTGGTGGTGGTGGTGACTCCAAGCTAACCGGTGATAGGCCCAAAATCCTTCGCGACCGGTGGAGCTCTTGATCTTCCACTGTGTGAGAAGATCAATGACACTCTAAGGCTTTCTAACGTTGAAGACCAAAACACGCACTAGAAAAAGTTCCTATGTGATGCAGCAAGCAAACCACTATTACTAGTTGGAAGAACAGTTACAACAACCAACACTAGAGTAACTTACCGGTGCAAGTGCAACTTCAACATGGAAGCACCCTCCGGATATACTCTGCAAAGCATGGCCCGATGTCTTCCCTAGGTATCGCGGTATACCACTACAGTCACCTATGTAAGTCCCTAAAATCAAAGGCAACTAAGTTGCCAGCTCGTGAACAACTACTAGGCGGGTATAGTCGACAGTCGGGTGGACCACAAAGAGCAGGGTATCAAGCCCAAAACCTATCGAGGGTATCGAAAGCAAGTGTTCTGGAAGACGACTAAGGACCTCGAACGGATTCGAGACCCACGAAGCTCTGTGGAAAATGTGATCAACATAATCCCAAGATAAGTCCTCTATATGCGTTCCTCCGCTATGATTGGTCTGGATTTGGAGGGGTTATCTCTGCTACCTTTCTACACGTGACCTCGTGTTTAGCCCCTGTGTTAGAGGGGGGTCCTAGATAGTTTCCACATTACTGGACTTTTTCACTCCCTAGCACAGAATCCTATGTTTGTTTTATAGCCTTCAAGAGTTTCCTCTCCAACCTAAATCAAGGCTCTAGCCTAATCTACTTAATGGACCCTACAAACACAAAGTTTGATTAATTTTAATTCAGCGTTAATTTTAAGTGGTTTATCTTAAGTCAAAGGAATGGAAATGAAATTGATGGTGTTTGTAAAGAGACAAAAGAGAAGAACAAATTCTGGAAACAAAATTTCTTCTTTTTTAACAAATAAAGATTTACAAATTGAACACTCTTTAACCAACTTTTCTAACTAACTTTTCTCTCTAAGATCTTTTAAAATAAAAACTCAAAATTGAATTTCGCTCGACTGCGAGCTAATTAAAGTCCTAAGTATTCAGTAAAGAACTTAAGAAAGCTCTCTTCTTCCTGAAAAAACAACTATCCTAACTACTTAACCAAACAAGAAACTGAAAACTTTTTTTTTTTTTATGCTCCAAATGATCCGTAGGATTTTTTAATGACTGTGGTTGAGTTTTAAATTGCATGTGTTAATTAACCCTTTTAAGAAGCTTAATGAAAGAATGAGGAAAAGAGAGGAATCATGACACCCATATACACATTTGCAGATCTGAAATGAAATAATAAACAGCAAACCATAACACGAGAATTGATAAGGGAGTTCGACACAACGTTGCCTACATCTTCGGGCCTTTGTCTCTGTGGGGGAGGCTTCTTTATTTCTGTTCAAAAGCTAAAAATTACATCGCAGCAATACCAATTGGCTACAAGACTGATCTGGTCATGTTCTTCCAGATCTCTAGAACCCAGCAAAGAAAACGACACGCAAAACGGATGTCCGGAGCTCCCAGAAATGGCCCGCAAGCGTCTGCTCCTCAATAGCTTCCTTGCATAAAAATGGCTTTGGCTTGGCTTCCCTTCAGCATAACTCTGCTCTGACTGTCCTCCATGGCCTCAAACAGGCCTGGTTTACATAGATCCGAAGTTGGTTATCCATCCCCAACTTCCTCCCAAAATTTGGGCTCCAAAAATGCCCAATATCTCCCAAAAATGGATAAAATCCATTAATACAGGCATTAGAAATCAAATAAAAATCAAAACATAGTATAAAAACCATTTGTATTTCAATAATAGGGAACAACCCCCAAAAATGTGCACCCCTGGTCACTTGGGCGCCTCCATGTGGCCAGGCATTGTCCTCTTGGCGCGCTAGCACAACAGTCCGGGCTGGCTCTTGGTTTTCGGGCGCATATAGTTAGGACCACGGGCTAACAACTTAACCCCACCCGCACCCTTAGCTCCCGGTCCATTGGCGTGGATAGGACCAAATCCCCATACCTTCGCGCCTTGGTTCCTAGTTCTCATGGACATTCCGGTCGTGTGTTAGTGCCGAGGGCTGGGGCTAAGCCCCAGCCCTTTCCCCCTCTGAATGTCGTTTCATTCAAATTCAAATATAATGTTTGTCGTATGACTATTAAGTCACACCAGTGAAGCAGGCAGTTAGCCCGATCCTGCCAGTCCATAGCCTGCAGGAGGTCGGGGGTTCGACCCCCGTGCAGTCCATAAAATTTTACACTACACTAGATAGCCAACCATAGGGTACCACATGGCAGCCCATGACTGCGCCACGTGGCACCTTCCCATTAGTCGAAAACAATGCCACTTGTCAAGCGCTGAATGGTCCATGTGTCTGCCATGTACCCTGCCACCTGTCACCATACCTGCCCTGTCATCCTGCTGACGTCATCATGCCACGTCAGCCTGTGCCACGTGTCACCCTTACAGTGGTGACATGTGTCACCCTCTGACTGGTCCAACTATACCTGTCATGTGCTCCATCACCTGCCACATGTCATCACCAGAAGCTACCACGTCATCTGTATGGTTGTACGGCCTGTACAGTCAGCCTGCCACGAGGCACTGTACGGACTATACAGTCATCCACTTTTTTTTTGCTTGTTTGGGTTTTCGTACAGAATGCGATATCTTTCGCATATGAAGCCCATTTGATGAAGTAAATATATGGCCGGAATCAGTTAGACGAGACAGATGCAATGGCATTGGTTTTGTTGGATTCCGAGCACTTTCATTTTTGATCCTTTTTTAGCCCTGTCAGGCTCCTGGATCCGATTCTAGATCACACCTCCCCACTAAAAGACCTTTTGGTCCCCAAAAGGTTACTGACCAGTCAACAAGCTCGGGATAGGCCACCTGGCTTGTCCTCTGTCTCTAAACTTTGTCTTGTGCACCTGTCTCATCAAGATCAACTGTAACACAATCATGGCAAATGACAGTATATTGTTAGCCATTTGAACCTTGTTACATCTTACTGAAGCCACTATCATCCATGTAGACAACATTACTAATGATAGCATCCAAAAGACGACAGCAAATGAGCTGATATACTTGAAATATTTGCACGACATGAGCTTATCTTGAAGCAACTTATGATTGATTTTCCATTCAACAATCATTTCTTGTTCTTGCTTAAGATCGATTACTTCATTTGAAACAATTATTGGTTTGTTGCTTGCTTGCACTGCCTTCTTTAATTGTTCCATTGTTTGAAGTGTTTTATTTGCTTTGATATGATGAGCATGAACCACATAATCTTGACCTGCTTTGGTAAATTGATATTGATTCTTTGTCCTGTAGAAGATTGCCTTATGATCATATAAATGTGGACTACCTAAGACCATTCCACATTCTCTTAACGACACTACATCACATGTTACTTCGTCCACATACTTAGATGAAATTGCAAATTTGATTGTGCACTGCTTTGTTATGTGCATTTGATGATGATTGCTTATCCATTTAAGTG
>ML791338.1:604950-622392 GCA_009831015.1 Picea engelmannii
TCCATTAGATTTAGAACTTGAACTTGAAGAAGAAGGAGAAGAAGGAGGTGATGATGGAGGTGAAGGAGGAATCTGAGGATGATCCTCTTCCTCTTCACTTTTTCCTTTTGAAGATTCACCCAAAACTGGTCTCTTTCGTTCCAGGTAATCCTCGTACAAAACTTTCACCATCTCCGACATAGCAAGGAAAGTTTTCCGGAACTCTTTCTCATCCTGAGAAATCCCTTCTTTCGATGCCATCTTCTCGCTGTGAGAAGCTCTCTTTCTCAATCCAATTAATGGATTCTCTGCAACAAGCTCGCCTTCACCACGCTGTAGCTTTTCCTTGGTTAACATGCAAAACTCAAATCCAAACGTCAACTAGCTCTGATACCACTTGATCCGTAGGATCTTTTAATGACTGTGGTTGAGTTTTAAATTGCATGTGTTAATTAACCCTTTTAAGAAGCTTAATGAAAGAATGAGGAAAAGAGGGGAATTATGACAGCCATATACACATTTGCAGATCTGAAATGAAATAATAAACAGCAAACCATAACACGAGAATTGATAACGGAGTTCGGCAGAACGTTGCCTACGTCTCTGGGCCTTTGTCTCTTTGGGGGAGGCTTCTTTATTTCTTTTCAAAAGTTCAAAAGTACATCGCAGCAATGCCAATTGGCTACAAGACTAATCTGTTCATGTTCTTCCATATCTCTAGAACCCAGCAAAGAAAATGGCACGCAAAACGGATGTCCGGAGCTCCCAGAAATGGCCCACAAGCGTCTGCTCCTCAATAGCTTCCCTGCATAAAAATGGCTTTGGCTTGGCTTCCCTTCAGCATAAATCTACTCTGACTGTCCTCCATGGCCTCAAACAGGCCTGGTTTATATAGATCTGAAGTTGGTTATCCATCCCCAACTTCCTCCCAAAATTTGGGCTCCAAAAATGCCCAATATCTCCCAAAAATGGATAAAATCCATTAATACAGGCATTAAAATCAAATAAAAAACAAAACATAGTATAAAAACCACTTTTATTTCAATAATAGGGCGCAACCCCCAAAAATGCGCGCCCCTGGTCACTTGGGCACCTCCATGTGGCCAGGCGTTGTCCTCCTGGCGCGCTAGCACAACGGTCCGGGCTGGCTCTTGGTTTTCGGGCGCATATAGTTAGGACCACGGGCTAACAACTTAACCCCCCGTGCCCTTAGCTCCCGGTCCGTTAGTGTGGATAGGACCGAATCCCCATACCTTCGTGCCTTGGCTCCTGGTTCTCATGGACGGTCTGGTCGTGTGTTAGTGCCGACTTTCCCCCTCTGAATGTCGTTTCATTCAAATTCAAATATAATGTTTGCCGTATGACTATTAAGTCACACCAGTGGAGCAGGCGGTTATCCCAGTCCTGCCAGCCCATAGCCTGCAGGAGGACGGGGGTTCGACCCCCGTGGAGTCCATAAAATTTTACACTACGTCGGATAGCCAACCACAGGGTGCCACGTGGCAGCCCATGACTGGGCCATGTGGCAGCTTCCCATTAGCCAAAAACAATGCCACTTGTCGAGCACCGAATGGTCCACGTGTCTTCCATGTACCCTCCCACCTGTCACCGTACCTGCCCAGTCAACCTGCTGACATCATCATGCCACGTCAGCTTGTGCCACGTGTCACCCTTATAGTGGTGACATGTGTCACCCTCTGATTGGTCCAACTTTACCTATCATTTGCTCCATCACCTGCCACGTGTCGTCACCAAAATATGCCACATCATCTGTACGGCCGTACGGCTTGTACAATCAGCCTGCCACGTGGCACTGTACGGACTGTACAGTCATCCACTTTTTTTTTGCATGTTTGGGTTTTCGGACAGAATGCGATATATTTCGCATACAAAGCCCTTTTGACGAAGTAAATATATGGTCGAAATCAAGAAGATGAGACAGACGCAATGGCGTTGGTTTCGTCAGATTCCGAGCACTTTCATTTTTGATCCATTTTTAGCCTTGTCAGGCTCCTCAATCCGATTATGGATCACCAAAATAAGAAACTTGAAGATGAATTATTTTATTTTCTTCTAAAGCAGGTAAAAAGGGAAAAGTGAAGACAAGACGAGACCAAAAACCAACTTCTGGTCTACTGCGGCTCGCAGAGAGTTACTAACAATACTAAACAAGTTAATCATAAAAACTCACAAAACTTGTCTCAAACCCTAATCAAGAAAACACAAGAAATCTTGGTAAAGAAAAAGCTAATTGTTGTTAGACCTAGGCCAAAGACTGCAAGAAATGGAGACCAGGGCTAAATCAAGAAAACCCCTTAGAAATATGGCTTCATTCAGGGAAGAGGATGACTACCTCTTATTTAAAAAAGATTTTCCTGACACAGGCACGCAACTGATACTTCAGCAGCATGTGTATGTACGTTGGTTGTCCAAAGATAGGACACATATGTACGCGTGCAGACCCACTGCAGGCCGAGTACACCTCTGTGGCTTCTCTAAAAAGAAAAATTAACAGTCAAACAAACCAGGCAGGGAGTACTAGTATGGAAGACTAGAATCCCTTAAAGACACAGAAACTCAAGAAACAGTAAATAAACCAATTAAAGACACCCAAAAACAAAAATCCCCTAAAAACCCTAGAGGTTCCCCAGCACGGTCCCCAATTCTTCTATAGTGGGAAAACCCCCCTACGGATTACACTAGGGTTCTAAAGTGCAGACATAGCTAACCGTCTGAAGTCTCCTACTTTTAACAACTATCCTGACAATACCCCACATCCATGTATAAAGTACAAAGTATATGGATCTGGTAGTCCTACCTTAAACTTCGCGCCTAGTGTCGATCCCAATGCATTCGGTTGCTTCTCGAATACAAATCTCCTCCCAAGGTTGACCTGCATTCACCAAAATACAAACAAGAAACTACGAACATGCATTCTATATATGAATTAGTGGGTTAGATGTCATAACAAAATGTAAATCAAACATACAGATTAAACACATCATATGATGAGACGACAAAAGTACTTCTTTATGTTAATCTCACAAAGTCACTTACAAAATGAGATCAGCGACTGCTCCTTGAACCCAGTCCTGGGATCCTCTTCACCAAGCTCCAACGGCTTCCACGTATCCTTCTTCTCTCACACTTCTCTCTAGAGAATGGGCATAGGCTTATGAATGAGGAAAAAGGGCAAGAATAGGGAATTCTGGCTCAAAACTCACAATGTGGTTGCAAATTCTTAGGGCAAGGGGGGATTATGAAATGGGTAGAGTTTCACTTCTTTCATGCTTCTCTTTGGAATGGGACCCCAACACCTTCTTTTATATGCCAAAAAAATAGTTATTTGGTTGGGTGACGGGCTATGGGCGGTCAATTGGTTAGGAAACTACCCAAAAGCTTGTATTCCCTTGCAACTTTTTATCTTTTGCAACTTTTGTGGGTATACACGGGTTGTAATGGTCCAGCTAGCGTACGTACGCGGGCAGTAGTGATGCAGCTAGCATACATACGCGGGCAGTAGTGGTGTAGGGCGCGTACATCTTCAAAAATTTGGTTTTTAAGAAGAGTTATTCAGTATTGGCTTGGCAAAAATAGCAAGTAAGATGGGCTGCTGCTAGGTATGCATGTCTAGAGAAAATTAGGGTTATAACACTAGTTGTCGCCAATTGGTGGTTAGGTCGAGCTTTTCCCAACCTACAACTTGTGCGATAAGAAGAAGTATGGCTCTACTGAAGAAAGAAGACAACAATTATTGTTGTATGACTGTATTGATTCCCTCTTGTTGTTTGTTGCAATGTATCTACACTTTCTCCTCTCATATGCACTCTCCCTCTTCTATTGGTATTTGCCTCTCTCAAGTGTTCCCATGTGTGTTCCAACTTCTCCCATCTTGTCTTATTTATTCTTTGAGAGAGATAACTAATCTTCTCAATCCTAGTAACTAATTTCCCAAATTTTGGCAACTAATCTCCTTAATCCAAGCAACCATCTTATCTACACAATGAGGTGTATGACTAAGATTAGAACAAATCTAAATCACTAATATTCTAGAATATTTCATTTATATTTATAAGACTAAGAGAACATGGGAAATTCAACTTTCACTTTTATTTATTTAAGTAAAATTACAAGATGTTATCATTTCCCACTTTTCCTAAGTGGTCACTAAGAAGTCGTCTTGAACTACTTCGCACATGTTGTTATGAGGAAAATCTCTCTATGGCTAGGGGAAAACCACAATATATGAAATGACACCCAAAAATCAACTATAATCTCAAGTATGTTATATAAATGAAATGTTAACAAGAGAAGGATAGAATCCTACCTCGTCCAGATGTCCGATGAAGACCACCGTTGAGCACGCAACTCAAAGCTTTATACTTGCAACTTGTCCTCAACAACCAAGATATGCAAGCACGCGGTAACGATATATAATGCTAGCATATAAATTAGCATAATCCATTAACATACATAACAAATATTACCATGGAAAGAAATACAAATATTTGTAAGATATCAATTGGACGAGAAAAGAGTATTTCTATTAATGTAATCAACCAAAGTACATAGGTGACAAACTTTTGTAACGACACATATCGGAACTGAGAAACTAAATCCCTCCAACTGGGCCTCCACGACTTCAACTCTCCACAAAGGCAATCTCACAGGTAGGAGTCGATGAAGTTCTCCATCACAATATAGGAAGAGCTTGGGGGTTGAACACAAGAAGCTTAGACTTTCAAGGACAAAGAGATGCAGACTCAATTGAGGTAAAATTTCTCCAGAGTGTCTTTGCTCTCAATGTTGAATTGTTCTCAAGGCTTGAATATGGCTCAATTTATAGCCTCCAAATGGAATTGAAGGGTTAAGTCGGAGCATTTCCAGTATGTGGAAGGTCAATGATCATGGATCATGTGACATGGTATGGAAACCTGACACATTTTTTAATTTTTGAGCACCAAACCCGGTGTACGTAGGCTGTAGTGGAGAAACTCGCGTATACACGAGATGTATAACTGCTAGGTTGCATATATGTACAAAAATGTGTATTTTTAGCTCTGGAGTGAACAAAAAGAGGAAATGAAGTCTGCGGAAGGAAATGGAAGGCCATCAAAACAAGATGCATGGAGTGAGGAAAAAATTGATATAACATATGCCCCATAATGTGTGAGGTCAGAGGAGTATCTATGATGGTCGAAATACATTATAATTCCCAGAAGTGGAGTAATGAAGACTTAGTTGGAAGTATTGGTTACTCATGAGAATATTATAATTCATATTGACTTTCCACACATGGCTTCCAATATGAATTACACTGCAGATCCATGTGAATATATATCAAATAGTTGTTCATGGCCATGAATAGGCAATACAAAGTGGACATATGCCACAAGTTGTCATAGTCACGAACAAGACACAGTGGAGTCCAATCTCAACATCAACCAAATATATATGTATACAATGGAGTACAATATGATCTTCCATGATCATTGAAGTCATATAGGTATTGGTACGATGAAAGACATCAACAGATATGGGGCACTGCTACTGTAAACTAGAGGTCTTCTACAGTATCCACTGAAGGTGCAAGTCTACATTATGTGAATAGAGGAGTTGAAGTCGAACACAATGAGACTTTGTTTGATTACGGGTCATTAAGGTATAATGTTAACAAACGCGGGACAACCCACCAATAATGAAAGTAGGTGTCAAGGTACATAGTACATTTGCCAAGTGTGAATAAGGTTGTTGAGGTCGAACACTTGAATATTCCATTGATTAGGAGACATTGATGTATTCCCAACTATCGATGGCGGGAGAACCTACCACTGATGATTGTAAGCCTCTAGGTACTCATAAGACTCTAGATCTCGATTCCATAATAGATGAGCTGAAGTCGATGGAAGGAGACCCACTGAAAGGAGAGCATTAAGGCATTTCTCATCATCTAGTGCGAGGTACAAAGAAATAGCTTGATAATTAGGAGGAGCTCAGAAAAATATGATGTTCACGAACCAATGACCATGTATGTCTCTCGCATGCACCAGATGCAAGTATTACACGAAAGAGACCCTTTGAATAACAACCAATGACAGAGACTGCCGACAAAGGCGAGGAAAACACCAATAGGGATAATGGAATCCAAGACACTACACAAATCCTAATGTGTGAATAGATTTCTTGGCATCGAACACAAGGAAAACCCCCTAGTTAGTGACCAATAAGGAGATGCCATCTTCTGGGTTCAAGGTTACCTACCAATGATGAGAGTAGGTCCAGGGTGCAAGGTAGGACAACAACTTCATGTAATTCTGAGATACACTTAGGGTATGGCCGACATTCAAAGTCAATATTTATGAGGAATGGCCGACACAGGCTTATACTTCCTTTGAACAAGAACATGAGACAGATGGATAACTCGGGCAACATAGAATTAACACTAATCATTGACAAAAGTTTGCAACACATGAGGCATAAAAAACTCTCCATAGGGACTGGAAGAGTAACCAGTTGGAGAAGAGGACTCCAAGTAACGAGCTCAATTTCCTAAGGTCATGCTAAACCCAAACCTTGTATGAAATCGACTCAAGATTTTGTGATATGCTCAAAGGCAACACAACTGTTGCCAACATAATATAATATTCTTTTCCCGCCTATCTTTTTTGGGGTTTTTCATAGTAAAAGAAATACTATGATACAGGAGAGGAAATGAGTGTCGTGAATAAGCAACTAGTTCCAAGCAATGGAACATACATATGCTCAATGCAAAGGAACACATGCAAGGCATGGACACTTGGGAGGATGTTTCCTCTACAGGTAAAGGGTGTCAAGCTACAAAGGATATATGAAAGGCACTGCTTGTCTAGTGATGAGAATTGTTGAGGCAAGAGGCTTATAACGAGAAAGCGGGAGCCGGAAATAGGCTAAACAATGCAAGCCAAATAATGGGATGCAATTACAACTTAACTCGAGAAGTGTCCTTTTTCGTAGATGTTAGTCCTTTAGGCCTAAAAAAGTATAAAATAATAACCAGGAGAACTCTTCTAGCCAATGGTGACCAGAGTATTCCTTTTTCATAAGTAATCTAGTTGGTCCGGAAAAGGGTTAAACTTATACCAAAATAGACATCCTTTCAAAACCATTTAACAAGTGTGAAAGAGACAAGTTCACTCGGCAATCTTTTCATTTTTTTGGAGTTTGAAAATATCTTAACCAAGACTCTAGGATGTTTTTCTAAGTATCATATGATGGGGGAGGCCAGGATCCCATGCAGGTTTTCTATTGAAATACAACAACTCACTGGTAGCTAACACAAGCTTGGGAGAACCCAAACCTTACCAAGCTAAGGAGGATAAAATACTTGCAGAGGATCCTTCATCTACAATACATCGATGAACGCCCATTATCTGCAAAGGTGTAGAAGAAGGAAGGTGAGGCTCTCCAAGATCATTCCAATTAAAGGAAACCATCTTAGGACTTGGAGGGAGCATACTCGAAGAGAGTGGAATGCTCCCTTGTTCAGAAGGTGCAGAAATAGAAATGCTAAGGACATGGTCAAAAGACGCATCACCCCCCAAAAGAAGAGTGGGATTAACCTAATATTGCAGGGATCGACCGAAGATTGCATTGAAACGACCACTTCTTCAACTGTTGGTTGACCACTTTTTCAATCGTTGGTTGTATAGGATGAGAGACAATATGGTCAAGAGACACATCACTCCCCAAAACAAGAGTGGTGTCGACCAAAGATTACATCGGCATGACCGTTGGTTTAACATGATGCAAGACAACATGGTCAAGAGATGCATCACTCCCCAAAACAGGAGTGGTGTTGGCCGAAGATTGCATCGGCACGATCGCTGGTCGAACAAGATGCGAGACAACATGGTCAAGAGATGCAACACTCCCCAAAACAAGAGTGGTGTCGGTCGAATATTGCATCATCACAACCGTTGTAGCAACCAAAGAAGGATTAGAATGTTGGGAAACTAAAGAAAACTCAGAACTCGAAGGGCCACTAGACAAGGACCACTCTTCTTGTACCAACGCAATAGCAAGGCACAAACGAGTTAGGTGATTTCCTTTGCAAAGTCTACAAAGGAACTTGGGCTTACATCCTATACGTGTAGGCTTCTCAATCATATCAATGCCCCTAGCATGACTTGCAGTGGCTGGTGACATGCTCCCAACATGACTTGCAGTGGCTGGTGACATGCTCCCAGCATGACTTGCAGTGGCTGGTGACATGCTCCCAGCATGACTTGCAGAGGCTAGTAGCCGATCTCCAACATGACTTGTAGAGGTTGGTGATGTTTGTCCGGTGTGACTAACAATGACTAGATTTGTGCCGCCAGCGTGACTTGTAGTGGCCGGTTGCTTGCCCCTAGCATGACTTGTAGAGGCTGGTGACAGGTCTCCAACATGACTTGCAGAGGTTGGTGACATGTCTCCAACATGACTTGCGGAGGTTGGTAACTTAATGCTAGTATGACTCGCAATGACTAGACTTGTGCTTATAGCATGACTTGCAGCGGCTGGTTGCAGCATCAAAGGCCATGGTCCCGTGAAAGACTAGATTTGAGAGATCACAGGCCAAGCAGGGTTCTAGTATACACCATGGCCCTACCTGGTAGGATAGTATCCTCCTCCCGATTGATTCATAAAAGGTTGTAAGGGCATCATCACCGAGGAAGTCACTTACGAGGAGAAAGCAACATGATAAGGGTTACTCATGTGAGGATTTATGTTGTCCTCGGATGAAGGAACTTCGTACAAGGGGTTTCCCATACTATAAAACTAACTCCCCTCGGATGAGACACTAGAGGTTAGAGGGAGGTTCGTCATGAGAAAATCGTTTGTAGGAATTAGCATAGTGGAAGAAGAATAGATGGACAAGATATAAGAAGTAGAAGGACCGCCCATTTGAGCACTGCATCCTGGAAAAGTGTAGTTAGGATTGGGTCTATAGGAAGGAGGATTCCAACCTCCTACCATAGAATTTGGTTGAGGGATATGACCCCCACCAAACGAAAAAGGAGAATAAGGAGGCATCATGCCCTGAGACCGAAAACTAAGATTTACATAAGAGGACGAAACAAAGGATGACAAGTGTGAATTCATGTCTGGCGTACCAAAAGAGAAAGGATTAGAGGCCCAAGGCATTGACTGAGTACTATGATCCGACATACCACTCAGAAATACAAAAGGATTCGTCCCCATGGACTGAGTAGAGACCATGGGTTGGGTAGCGCTAATTGAGAGAGTCACAAGGGATCGACCAACCATAGCAGTCAAAACTCATGATGCAATACAAAATCCTAAGGCCGACTAATAATCAAAGATCACACTCCTAAATAGAGTTAAGGGTCAATGCACCCAAACAGGATATGATGGTTGAAAGGGACCTCCCAAACTAAAGTAGGTATGCTTCGCCCAAGAGGGGCCTGAGACTCCGCAACAATTGAGTGGAGGTGTCAGAATCAGTTATAAGGACCCTCGTAGGCTTTACAC
Source organism: Picea engelmannii (assembly GCA_009831015.1). Taxonomy (NCBI): domain Eukaryota; kingdom Viridiplantae; phylum Streptophyta; class Pinopsida; order Pinales; family Pinaceae; genus Picea; species Picea engelmannii. Next base: position 614,443 of record ML791338.1, read on the forward strand.
CACAGTCAGTCATATCCCTCTAGAGAGGAAATACTCCATAAAGTATGTGTGTTGTTCGATCCCTATCTGACCGAGGGTACTCATAGAATAACCCTTCCATGTAACCTATGTGGCTACCTATGTCAAGCAACTAGAGTCACTATGATATAACCAATGTGCAGGTGAGTAGTCGCAAGTCTGGTCCATTGTATGGGCAGGGTAGCAAAGCTCGAAATCTCGAAAGCACTGCCTCTCAAGGAGGTAAGTGCACTAGCAAGACCCCCAGATACGAATAAAACCCCAGAAATATCTCTGATTCTAGGAAGGTATTAGAGGGATATCTCTGCAACCGAATTAGTGTGACCTTGTGCTTAACTCCAGTGTGAGCGGAGCCTCTCGACGTCACTAATTACACAATGGGTTTCACCACTCCTTGGTCACACACATACATTCAGTTTTATAGCCTTGGAGAAGTTTACTCACAAATCCTATTCCAAGGCCTAGGTCTTATACTTGTTTGTGTACCCTGGAAAAAAAATCATTTCTAATCAATTTTAATTATTCAGCGTTAATTTTAATGGATTATGCTTACTCAAGAGGTGCGATCATGAAATTGATGGTATTATGACTCAACATATATAAGAAGAAGCAAATATAAAAACACCGCTAAGTACTAGTCTCGATTTTTCAATGAGATGGTATGCTTCTAAATGATGTTTCTAAGATGCAATCTCTACAATTTCAATGAAGTACAATCTTTCCTAATATGCCAAAACTAATGCAAAGTAGCCAAAAGTGCAAATTCCATAATTAAAATGCAAGAAAGAAAATATTTTTGTATTTTTTATATAATGAAAAGAAAATGCAAGGACTCAATAACAACCTCATAGGCAGGCCCTACTGCAAGCAAAAGGAGACAAGCCAAGCAGGATACCAAGAAGCAACTACCTAGACCGGTGTGCAAGGACAACAAATGAGACAAATGACAAGAAAGAAGTTTGCCCAAAGAATTCACCAATAAAGCGGTTTCCTATCACTCTATAGGCACTTAATAGTCAAAATATGGACCCAAGAAGTCTCAACAACCAGAAAAACTCACCCAACAATCACTAAAGTCGGCCAAAATGACTCAGAAAATAGTGTACGCGACCATTCTAAGAACAACTCACGTATGTACGCGACCATTCTAAGAACAACTCACGTATGTATGCGACCATTCTAAGAACAACTCACGTATGTACGCGACCATTCTAAGAACAACTCACGTATGTACGCGCCCTAAAGGAAGACAACCCATGTATGTACGCACCCTAAAGGAAGACAACCTGCGTATGTACACGTCTATCAAGGGAAAAACCTGCATATGTCAAGGAAAACACTGCCAAGGCAAGGGTTAGGCCAAGAAACTCAGATACAAGGAAAAATATAGGTTGTCAAGCAACATGCGACAAATGAACTCAGGCAAATAGAGAGCAAATAAAGGAGAAAAACACCCAATACCCCCAAAAGGATATCTCCCTAGTGGAATCGCCAATTTTGTTACGAGGAAAATATCTATATGGCTAAGGGCAAGCCACAACAAAAGGAATGACACCCAGAAATCAACTCCAATCTCAAGTATGCTATATAAATGAAATGCTAACAAGAGAAGGCTAGAATCCTACCTCGTCTGAATGTCTGAAGAAAACCATCGTTGAACACGCGACCCAAAGCTTTATACCTGCAACTTGTCCTCAACAACCAAGATATGCAACCACATGGTGATGATATATAATGTTAGCATATAAATTAGCATAATCCATTAACACACACAACAAATACGCCCATGGAAAGCAATACAAATATTTGCAAGATATCAATTGGACAAGAAAAGAGTATTTCTATAAATGTAATCAACAGAAGTACATAGGTGACAAAATTTTGTAACGCACGTTCACACCTAACTTGTAAAAGAGGCTCCTGCTCGAGCTATATTTCTCGACACTCCCTCTTAGCGAGGAAGGAATTCTGCACCAATCCAAGTTTGTCTCTAAATGCTTCAAGCTTCCCTTTTGTTGAGGGCTTGGTCAGAATATTAGGCACCTGTTGATCGGTGGGAATATACTAGAGCTTCATTGCTCCCTTCTAAATCACATCTTGAACGAAGTGATATCTAATATCTATGTGCTTGGATCTATCACGAAACACTGGATTCTCAGAGAGTTTGACACAACTCTGATTATCACAGTAAATCAATGTGGGATCCAAATCATGATCAAATAAACTTACAAGCAACTTACGAAGCCAAATGGCCTCACAACTCATTGTATCGGTTGCCATATACTCTACCTTTGCTAAGCTAAGTGCCAAAAATTTTGTTTCCTGCTCAACCAATATATCACTACTAATCTCAAGCTAAAGCAACACCCTGAGGTGCTCTTCCTATATACTACACCACCTTTCCAATCTGAGTCTGTATACCCCTGCAATTTCACTTTTCCATCTCCAAGATATCTCATACCATGCTCCATTGTGCCCCTCAAATATCTGATCACATGTTTTATTGTTACCCAAGGCTCTTACCTCGACTCCACCATGCACCGACTCAAGGTGTTCATTGAAAAACATATATATGGTATGGTGTGGATAAAATACATTAAGGAACCTATCAACAACATATACAATGTGAGATCCACCAACTCTAAATTTGAAGTTATCGCCTTCTTCAAATTGGTGATCATGTGTGTAGCCACATGTTTGCAGTCCTCCATCTAAAATATTTTTAGGATCTTAATTGCATACTTACACTTCCCAAGGAATATCTCCTCTGGTTTCAACCAAACCTCCAAACCCAAGAAGTGATGCATCATGTCGATGTCCTTCATCTTTAACTCAACTACCATATCTACTCTGTACCCTGTAGTGAGCTTCTTTGCACCCATAAGAAACACATAATTTGCATATAGCACATAAATAAGCATATTAGTCCCAACAAATATACAATATAAGTTAGGGTTTGCTTCACTTTTGGTGAAGCTCATACTAAACAAATATCCATCGCTCCTGGAATACCATGCTCTCGGTGCTTGCTTGAGTCCATACAAGGCTTTCTTAAGCTTGCAAACATGAGATTCCTTCCCATTTACCTCAGCCATGATGTTTCTCTATGTGCAATTCTTCCTCGATGATCCCATGAACGAAAGTTGTCTTTACATCCATTTGATGTATCGTCCATCCCATGACTGAAACTATAGACATAGCTGCTCTAATGGAAGTGTACCTGGTGACTGAAGCAAATGTCTCCTCATAGTCCATTCCCTCTTTCTAAGAGAACCCTCTCACCACAAATAGAGAGAAAATAAAGGAGAAAAACACCCAATACCCCCAAAAGGGGATCTCCCTAGTGGAATCGCCAATTCGGTTACGAGGAAAATCTCTATATGGCTAGGGGCAAGCCACAACAAACGGAACGAAACCCAGAAATCAACTCCAATCTCAAGTATGATATATAAATGAAATGCTAACAATAGAAGGCTAGAATCCTACCTCATCTGAATGTCTGAAGAAAACCATCGTTGAGCACGCGACCCAAAGCTTTATACCTGCAACTTGTCCTCAACAACCAAGATATGCAAGCACGTGGTGATGATATATAATGTTAGCATATAAATTAGCATAATCCATTAGCACACATAACAAATATGCCCATGGAAAGCAATACAAATATTTGTAATATATCAATTGGACAATAAAAGAGTATTTCTATTAATGTAATCAACAAAAGTACATAGGTGACAAAATTTTGTAACGCACGTTCACACCTAACCTGTAAAAGAGGCTCTTGCTCGAGCTATATTTCTCAACACTCCCTCTTAGCGAGGAAGGAATTATGCACCAATCCAAGTTTGTCTCTAAATGCTTCAATCTTCCCTTTTGTTAAGGGCTTGGTCAGAATATTAGGCACCTGTTGATCGGTGGGAATATACTGGAGCTTCATTGCTCCCTTCTAAATCACATCTTAAACAAAGTGATATCTAATATCTATGTGCTTGGATCTATCATGAAACACTGGATTCTCAGAGAGTTTGACACAACTCTGATTATCACAGTAAATGAACGTGGGATCCAAATCATGATCAAATAAACTTACAAGCAACTTACGAAGCCAAATGGCCTCACAACTCACTGTATCGGCTGCCATATACTCTACATTTGCTAAGCTAAGTGCCAGAAAGTCTGTTTCCTGCTAAACCAATATATCACTACTAATCTCAAGCTAAAGCAACACCCTGAGGTGCTCTTCCTGTATACTACACCACCTTCCCAATCTAAGTCTGTATACCCCTGCAATTTCACTTTTTCATCTCCAAGATATCTCATACCATACTCCATTGTGCCCCTCGAATATCTGATCACATGTTTTGTTGTTACCCAAGGCTCTTGCCTCGACTCCACCATGCACCGACTCAAGGTGTTCATTGAAAAACATATATCTGGCACGGTGTTGATAAAATACATTAAGGAACCTATCAACTACATATACAATGTGGGATCCACCAACTCTAAATCTGAAGTTGTCACCTTCTTCAAATTGGTGATCATGTGTGTAGCCACAGGTTTGCAGTCCTCCATCTAAAACATTTTTAGGATCTTAATTGCATACTTACACTTCCCAAGGAATATCTCCTCTGGTTTCAACCAAACCTCCAAACCCAAGAAGTAATGCATCATGTCAATGTCCTTCATCTTTAACTCAACTACCATATCTACTCTATACCCTGTAATGAGCTTCTTTGCACCCATAAGAAACACGTAATCTGCATATAGCACCGAAATAAGCATATTAGTCCCAACAAATATACAATATAAGTTAGGGTTTGCTTCACTTTTGGTGAAGTCCATACTAAACAAATATCCATCGCTCCTAGAATACCATGCTCTCGGTGCTTGCTTGAGTCCATACAAGGCTTTCTTAAGCTTGCAAACACGAGACTCCTTCCCATTTACCTCAAAGTCATGATGTTTCTCTATGTGCAATTCTTCCTCGATGATCCCATGAAGGAAAGTTGTCTTTACATCCATTTGATGTATCCTCCATCCCATGACTGAAACTATAGACATAGCTGCTCTAATGGAAGTGTACTTGGCGACTGGAGAAAATGTCTCCTCATAGTCCACTCCCTCTTTCTAAGAGAACCCTCTCACCACAATTCTCGTCTTGAACTTCTTGATGTTTCCATTTGCAACATGCTTGATTTTGTAGAGCCACCTAGAAGTTACTATGGATTCCCCCTATGGTTTTGGCACTATGTACCAAACATCATTCTTCATGATGGAGGTGGAATCCTCCACCATGGTATCCTGCCAAATCTATTGGTCTGCTGCCTCTTAAAAACTGGAAGGCTTTGAATCTATGATGTTGCTCATCAATTCCATGTAGTTTGGAAACTTCCTCGAAGGCATGTTCTCCCTAAATGTGCTCCTAGGAGCCCCAACATACTCCTGAACATCCCTCAATATCCGTGTGAACCACAAAGGTATCTTGATAGAACTAGAAGGGGCTAATGTCTCCTCCTCCTCACCTGAAGGTTGTCATCTTGAACTAGAAATTGTTGGTGTCTTTGGTGACCCTAGCTCAGCCTTTGGAGCCTCTTGCTCCTCATTTTTTGTCACTGGAATGGGCTCATGTGACTTCCCAGATGCAAATTCCTCCTCAAACTTTACATCCCTACTTACTATTGTCTTCCTATGCTCTGGAATATAAACCCCGTAATCCTTTGAAGTCTCATTGTAACCCACAAATAAACCCTTCCTGCTAGAGGGCTCCAACTTATTCCTCTTCTACAGGTACATGGATGTAGACTGAACAACTAAATATGTGAAAATGACTCACCTCTAGCTTCACACTATTGAATGCTTCCTCTAATGCCTTGTCTTCCAATATCTTGTGAGGACACATATTTTATAGGTAGATTGTTGTGTTGCATGCTTCTGCCCAAAGAAACATCGACAAGTCCTGGTCATGAATCATGGCCTTAGTAGCCCCAATGATGGATCGATTCTTTCGCTTTGCAACCCAATTTTGTCATGGGTTGTATGAAACAATCATCTCCCTCTTGATTCTTTCCTCCTTGCAAAAATTCTTGAACTTATTGGAGGTATACTCACCACCATTATTTGATCTTAAAACCTTGATCTTCTTTCCCATCTAGTTCTCATCAAGAGTTTTGAACTCCTAAAACCTGCTAAAGACTTCATCCTTTGTATTTAAGAAGTAGATCCATGTCTTGCAAGAGAAGTCATCAATGAAGGAAACATAGTACATGCTCCTTGTGGTTGACGCTACTGACGTCGGTCCACATACATCTGAATGCACTAGGTCTATAATCCCCTTAGACTTGTGCTCGTTGCTTGGGAAAGCAGTTTTGGCATGGTTTCCAAGTGTGCACCCTCTAAATACTCCTTGCTCAATGTTGAACTCTTGAAGACCTGTGACTATCTCCTTCACAATGCTTTGTAATGTAGGTGCCCCATCCGCTTATGCCATAACTCACACAAGTTTTCAATGTTTTGAACTAGGGCTCGAACAGGTTCACCCTGTAACCTATACAAGTTGCCTTCCCTAACTCCTATCACCTGAGTTGATTCTAGGCTAGACTCCTTCAATTTATAATGACCTACTATTTTTTGAACTCTATTGCAAGGCCCTTGTCTCCCATAACTGAAACTCAAAGAAAATTCTTCCCGAGACCTGGAAAAAACAACACATCATCAGAGCCTAAAGAGTTACATGACTAGAGCTGGAAGGAAATGGTACCAACTCTTGCTACTGGCTGGGTACTTGGCATTATCACCAAGTTCGACCTGAATTCTCGAGTCCTTCTTTGTTAGACTTGAAAATAACTCCCGGGCTAATGTCATATGCCTAGATGATCCATTGTCCACATACCAAGTGTTTCTTGAAACCGTACTGGTAGAAAGGTAAGACATCATCAAGAAATCCTTCTCGAACTTGGAGGAAAAATTTCTCATTTGAGTTTCAAATGAGGTTGCTACTTGATTCTGCTGCTACTTCCCTTTACCTTTCTTCTTCTTTGAACAATGTGATGCATAATGGTTATACTTATGACATACAAAGCACTTGATTTTACTCAAATCCTTCCTCCTTGGATGTGAGGTTGACTCCTCACTCTTTCCCTCACCCTTGTAGGGTCCTTTAACTCTAGCCTTCTTGGTTTGAACAATTAGGGCCAAGTTGTCATCACCACCCTTCTTGTTGGCCTTTGAATCCATATGAGTCTCCTCTTCGATGCAGTCATCCCAAAGCCTCTCAGATTTATGAAGGTTCTCATGAGCACAAATACCCTTGACAAATGGTTCCCATGAAGCTCAGAATCCCTCCAGTGTCATGTTCACTAGCTTTGCATCCGTAATCGTCTTCCCAACTACTGCAAGTTGATCACTAATCTATGTGACCTTCACGAGGTAACTGGTAATGGTGTTTGATCTAGTCATCTCTGTGGATCTGAGTTTCTTCCACAATATCATCTTCTTGTTAATGTTCTCACTTTGGTAGAGGCCAACTAGGGCATCAATCATCTCCTTCACTATTTTCTTCTTGGACAGGTGAGGAATCAAATGATCCTTCACGTCATCCAAGATCACCTACTTGGCCTTCACTTCCTTCTTCTTGTGTGCTACCAGCTGTTGCAGATATTCAGCTGGAGTAATTACCTTCTCGATGATAGGCCAAATATTGTTTTCTTCCAATAGAAATGTTACCCTAGATTTCTAGGACAAGTAATTGGAGGCACCATTTAATTTGTCCTCAAATATGAGGCTCGTTGATGCCATCTCTAAGATCCATTGCACAAACTCCCAAATCTGAAAATAAAACAAAAAAATTGCCATGCAAGAGTGGTTAGTCCTTCAAGCAACAATAATGAAACCCTTTAATTGTTGGTCCTTGTTTCCAGTAGTTGATCTACTACT
>ML791339.1:0-20467 GCA_009831015.1 Picea engelmannii
ATTGTGGTCCGTTACTATCCTTTAACTCCCTACGTGTGAGTTAATCTAGAAAAAGCAGGAAACTATCCTAGATTGAACATGTGGGCATGTGTGGGCCCGTTACAAACTTTTAAACTCTCCTAGTTTTCTGATCTAAGAAAGCAAAAATTCAAACACTATTCTAGCTTTGTTAACATGTGGGCATGTATGGGCCCGTTACAAGAATGTGTTCGAAAAAATGAAACTAAGAGGGGTCTCAAAAAAGAGTCGTTGTCCTCTCCTAAAAGTTTTGAAATTTTTTGTTAAAGGGAGATGAGATTGTTTTCGCAATCTTTTTCTGATTCTCAAGGTCGCCTGAGGGCGCGAGAGAAGAGCATACTTAAGATTGTTTACTTGCGACTTCTAGTCCCGAATTGTGAGTTTAGATGTGATTTGATGTTCCACTTAAATTATGAATCAAAACAAGCCATCCACGTGGTAGAAAGCAAAATAAGGGAAAAATGATTTTAATCCTCCTAAGTGCCTATGTTTGACTATCCCCTTTATAAGTTGAGGGGTCTAAGTGGTGCAGTGTTTAGAGCATGCATACATCATTGTTGATAAAGGAAAACTGACTTTTCCCACATCCAACCTTACAATGAAAAAAATTAGGTCCAATGCGCGGCTGTGAGCATGGACAGAGGCGCGTCAGCGCATGCGCGCGCTTTATAACAGAGAACAGAGCGCATGCACGCGTCTGTGTGGTGTCGTACCCGCACGTTTGAGAGAAAAGACCGGTTCTCTCGATTCTGCTGTGAATCGGTCGGTTAACAGGTCGGCAGACGCCGGTTTGAATCCCTGCAAGTTAAAAACAACAAAAGGAAAGCGAATTGAACCCGATTGAGAGAGGATTTGATACCTGGACTCCCCAGCGGAGTCCCCAATCTGTTCTCGGTCAATCTGTTAGCAGGTGAGAAAAAAGGAGACCGTTATGCATTCCTTGTTGGGTTCACCAAGGCAGAACATCTGTAGGAGCAAGGGTTAACAACAAACGAAAAACAAAAACAGGATACAATCTAACTAACAGCTGTAAGCAAATAACGATTCGAAAATAAACAAAAACATGAAGCATGAGTCAAGGGAGTCCACAATGGTTTCAAAGCTTGATCTATTAGCGAAACCAGAGTACACGCTTAGGGCAGAGATAAAGGTTCCCTATCCCTCCAACGGAAGGTCCTTCGGGGCTCTCAAGCTTGTGCTTTCCTTACAAAATGAGTAGGACAGAAATGAACAGTGAAAGAACTCTGAGTTAGGCCATGCATGGATGGCTTGTCAAAAGGACTGAGCTCTGAATCTGGACAGCGTAACTTTGCTGGGAATTCTCCGCTGAAACAGTGAGTCTCCATGGCTATTTATAGCAATTTCCAGTCGGTCACGTAACCAGCTTCCGGTGTAAACACAGACCTGTTTAGGGTTCGCTTAAGCCATAAATTCGCCGGATTTGCAGAGCCAACCCTGATCCGAGGGTCAAATCACCTCGAGGGCCGGTCCACAGGCGGTCGGGAGGCCAACTTAAGCAATTAATGTGCCGCATTAGCAAATGCACGACTTTTTATGTGAACAGTCGCGCGTCGAGCGCGCTCACGCGCGCGAAACACGTTTTTGTCCCGCGCATACGCGCGCGCACCCTACTGCTGTAAAGTGCCCTTCAATTTTTGGTTACTTTGTATGGTTTTTGACCTTTTTGAAATGATGTGGACTTAATTTAGTGCCATGAATGACTTCATTGTTGTTTTGATGATGTGGAGTTCTTGTCGCCGTGTGCAGACAAAATTTCAGTGATAACAATAAGACAATAATGAGAGCATGGGTTCTCCAACCATTCTTCTAGGATAACTCAATCCGCAAAGCATCTTCCCGTGAGGGTTTTCACCATAAGGGGACCACTTTGGATTTCATCCATTTGTTTACCTTTGCATCGATTGGTTTCCACTTGGACATATAACATTCTCATCAAGGGAATCATATCAATCAATTACTTGACATCAACTAATGACATCAATCAAACAAAACCATTTACATCAATGACATATTATCCAACAATCTCCCAAGTAATCAAACCATTGGCATCAATGACAAACCATTGGCATCAATGAAAACATGATCCAACACTATCATGGTGCTCAACTCTTGTGGGCACAAGACTTTCGATTGGTCGCTTCTCTACAAAAGTGATCCGGAATTCGACCACACATACAATACACTCTTGGAGGGTAAGCAAGTTCCTAATTTTCACCTCCAGGATGCCCTGCTATGTCACCTAGGACATCTTTGTGTTCCTTCAAGCGAGCGTGCCAAGATGGTTTGGGAGGCACACTACAGTTGGGTTGTTGGGCATTTCGGGGTCGAGAAAACTGTGGCAGTACTGCAAAAGTATTTATATTGGCTGAACCTTCGACAGGATGTCAGGAAGTACATCAAGTTCTGCACTTCTTGCATCATTGCCAAACCGACCATAAAGAAGCAAGGCCTCTATACTCTATTTCCCACCCCTAGTAGACCTTGGGAATCCATATCCATGGATTACATGTCAGGCCTTCCTTCTACTAAGCATGGCAATGACTATGTTTTTGTGGTCGTTGACAGATTCTTGGAGATGTCAATTATGATGGCCTACAAGAAGAATATCACAGTAGAAGCCACTGCTAAACTCTTCTTTGAGAGAGTGTGGGTACACTATGGGATCCCATAGTCTATCATCTCATATATGGACAACAGGTTCCTCAATACATTTTGGTCCAGCCTCTGGTCGATGCTGGACACCAAGCTCACCAAGTCCACAACTTTCCAGCCACAAACTGATGGCCATACAGAGGTCATCAACTGGATGATTGTACACATTCTGCACATGTACAACTCAAAGTGTCCACGCACATAGGATGAGAGCCTCCCCTATGTACAAAACAACTATAACTAGGCTCTCGATAGCAAAACAGCCACAACCCCTTTCAAGTGGTCTTGGGATTCCAGCCACTATGTCCCATTGACATAGCCATTCCATTTGCGGCTACTCATGTAGATTTAGCCCATGTCCAGTCTGAGGTTGAAAAGGAAAACAAATTCATTGAGTGCATTCAACACATCTTCCAATAGGTTCATGACATATTGGACATAGCCAATGCTAAGTAAAAGAAGCGACAAGATCAACATCGAATGCCACACAACTTCTAGGTGGGCAACAAAGTGTGGCTACATTTGCAAAAGGAGCGCCTTGCTGGACCCTACCATAAGATTCACCTGCTCCGATATGGGCCATACACCATCACCAAATCTATAGGGGACAATGCCTTTGAGCTAAATATTCCACCATTCCTTGGTATGCACCCAGTGTTCAATGTCGACCGCCTTCGACCCTACTTTCCACCTCTATTGGACACATCCAACATTGCAAAACAACTCACACCAACATAGTTAAACCTAGATTGCATGGAACAAGCCAAAAATGATCAGATTATGAACACACATATCAACAACACCCGCCAAAAAAGGATCCAGCTATGTCGAGTTGTCAAAGCAGCCCAAGTCCTTGACTAGGGTAAGTGGCTCACCAGGGACCAAGTTAAGCAGAAATTTCCTCATCTCATGGAGGAACTCAATGCAATGGGGACCATTGCTTCCTAAGGGGGGAGGAATGATCCAGGGGGAGATTGGAAGCCAACCGCCTATTCCACTTAGACCCACACCATTTTTTCTTTTGTTTTTTTTTAGTTTCCTTAATTGTAGCACAATTTACTATTTTTAGCAGTTTTTCGGGTCATGAACTTCCGGAGCCGTTTTGAGGCCCTAAATGATATTTTTTGGGCATGAATGCTTTGGAAAATATGAGTCTGTTCCAGACTCGATATTCGTTGTTTGCAGTGTAGTCCTCGGATAGATATTTCTAATGATGTATCATGTGCGTCAAACGAAGATAGTATGCCAAAGTTACGACCCCGAGAAATTGATGTACCAATTTATCCCAATGGAGCCCATATTCTAGCATTTCATCTCCTAGGGTTAGGTTTTTGGATGTTTAGGGATTTCCATTGTTTCTCAATAATATATAGGCCTTCGAGCTTCATTGTAACACAGAGTCCATAGGCCAATAGCTGCCACTTCTCTTCTCAGAGATAAGCTACCGACGCCTGAGCTATTTTATTTCCATTTTGTCTGTAAGCATATTTCAGTCATTTGTTGTTAATGAAATGAAGTTTTACTTCTGCTGCATATCTGCATTTATGTGTATTTCTGTATTTCATTGTGTTCCTGCATAAATCCGGATCATTCGAAGTTGTAACAGAGTTGGATGTGTAGTTATGTGAGTTGTGAAGTAGTTTAACTCAGTTAAGTGAGTTAATCTAAGTTGTACTAGTTGTAACTGAACTTACACTAGTGAGAGATCAATGAATTAATTATTAATTAATTCACAATCAGTGATCTCACATGCAACAAAATATTTACCACTATTAACTACATGCATGTCAGATCCAGTGGAGACCCAGTTGAGATAACGGGTGAAAGGGACAATTTGACTATCAGTTGTGACATTAGTGAGTGCACTCATGCAACAACACACTCATTGGATGTGCCCATGAGGAATGCACAACCTAGGCAAGAGGAATTCATTTTGCAGGGATTTCCATCAACAAGGATTGCACAGAGGAGGTAGGTTGTCTGGAAGCAGTGAATTGACACATGAATTTGTCAATTTTTGTATGACAGTGTGAGACGATTGTATATTGTACTCAAAGCTCATGGATTATAGTTTTTTATGAGATTGTTTCATGATCCATGATATATACATAATATATGATAGTGGGGTTTTTATCTTTATTCTTTCCCGGTAAAACATCTGTGTTATGTGTGATTGATCTTTCTTCTTGATATTACAATTGTTGATCGTGTTTTAAATTCCACAAGAATATTTGTAGAAGAGATTATGTATTTAACAGTGGCATATAATTTTTAGATCAGGAGAATCCAGGGAATACATAATTTGTATTAAAATTTCTACAAAAAAGGAATATTATATTAATATTCCTTAAAGTATAAAGTATGGACAATTATTTTATCCTAAGTTCTAAGGATTGGACAAGTGGGCCAAAGTAGTTCTCAACATGACAAGTGTCAAGTTGGGGACATGCATACATATAGCTTGGATTAGTTCATTTTGAGGGATTTCATCATCATTCACTCACTCATTCAGTTGTCCTTCGTACCTTCCTGTACCTATATCCATAACCGTGCATGTACCTATACATGTATCTGTACATGTACCTATACCCGTACCTGTATCTATACCTAGTTAGCTTAGGAGTTGAACTAAAGAAGTAGGTTTTCAGGCCCGTGGGATATTGAAGATGTGGGTTGTTAGTCTCGTGAGCAAATTCTCTCTAGGTGAGAGAAATTTTGGAAATTTATTTCCTAAAGGTGCCAAACTATAGCTACGGGACTCTGAGACTTCCTATCTGGCCTGTTGCTGAAGCCCTGGAAAGGAAGTGGGGCAGTTGAAGGACTATTGAGAAGAGAAGGGGCACACTTCCTGGGGTGGGACAAACATGTGGGGAATGAGGGATTGTAGGTTGTTAGTTCGAGTTGGCACCTATGACAAAGTTTTTCTTGTTGTCTGGGATACATCATCCTGGTTAGGAATCCTTTTACCCGGTTGGAGTTTGGTCCCAGCTTGGAGGTGACCCACTGTTGAGAGTGATGAGCAATGTGGTATAAGGCTGGGAGGTTCGTGGAAGGTTTGCACATAGTTGGTGATATTTTTACCAAAATAAGTGTCCATTTTGAGTTAAATTACATGTTGCATTGTTATGTATGTGCTTATTTTTATGGGTTATTCCTGTGTGTGTTGCATGTGTATTTTTATTATTATTGTGTATGAATCTGTGCATTTGTAGAATGTATTTGTCTGTTTTAAGTTTTATGTATATAAAGTTTCGCAAGAGTTTCTGTGTGTATATGCTTTAATTTTTTATATAGTTTGAAATATTTATGTGGCATAGCCCAGTTGGATGTTGTGGATACTACATCAATGCCTTGTACTCAACATGTACCTATACTTAGTATGTACCAAACAAAAACCAACAAATACGTGACATATCTATTCTGCAACATGCATATGTATGTGCCCTATCTATATGTTGACGAGCGTAAATGACACATCGTCAAATGGAAGGTTAGATCCGAACTGAGGTTGTCTAATTAACCCAAGTCATTTGGTATGATCTAACCCAACGGGTTTAATGGCTCCATTAGCCAACTAATGTCCTAAAAAAAGTAAAAGAAATAAACTAATATAAATATATGATTCTAAAAAATTATATATTACTTACTAATGTTTATTAAAAAGAAACGTGAATATACAAATGATTATAAGCAATCTATATATAGTTTACAAGGTTTACTTGAAATCTTGCGAAAATGAATATTCAAAATAAGATAAAGTAAGAACATTTTTTTTTTAATGTTTAAATATTTTAAACTAATAAATACTAAGCAAATACAATTTAAACAATGAAACATAAATAGTCAAAGTTAATTACTGCAATCATCATCTCATTCATATATAAACAAATCTGAATAAACAAAAGAAATGCACCTACTAACCTCTCACTGATGAGCAATACTAAGCTAAATTCATCTCTCTATATTTGTATGAGCTCCTCTTAACCTGTGTCAAGTGTAAACCTATGACAAAAGAAAGCATAATACTTCCTGAAGAAATTCAAGGATGTGTTTCATATTCTAGAGTGAGTTTATAATGACAGAAAGAAAAATAATTATATATCTTGTGACCTTGAATTGTCCAATAACTGAAAATGAAAAAAAATTTGATTCTCGAGAATGGTGTTACCAGCTATCTAGCATCAGATGTAAACTCAAAATACTTGAATATATGATCAATCACATATATAAACTAAACCAAAAGATAATGAACAACATAAAGAAAAACATGATATAAAATATTATGTGCATAACTGACTAAAGCTAATTCGACATAGATAACATTTCACATCAAGAAATTACATGAGAAGACAATGAAAAAACATTGCAAATTCTACACGGGACAAAAGCAAAAGAGTAAACTACTTTCTCATATAGTTTCAATAAAATATGTTCATCATCTGGTCCAGGAAGAACTTTTGGGATAATAGACTCTTAAAGATTGAAAAAAATAATATATAAATGATAGCAATTAACCATGTATTGATAAAACAGACTAAAACTAATTTAAATCAATGCATAATCAATTATTCAAATAATATGAAGATATTATAATGAAAATAAAACCATTTTACTCACAGGACAAAAGCCATTAAGCAACCTGGAATTCCATATTCTTCTCTGAAAATACTTGTCCATTCTCCCAAAGATTTCAATCATCCGTTACTCCATTTGAAAAGAAAAAAGTTTACAAAAGAAATAATATACAAAAGAGAAAGGATAAAAATCCTCCTCTTAATTTCTTGGATCCCCTATGGCTCTAAAATTTCTCATATATTTATACAATGAATGAACAGTCTAGGCATCACTAATAATTTCCGCCACCTAAGATTTACCTCGTAAAGAGACACACATATCTCTTAAATCGTGCATTTGTTTGGAAACATTCCCGCGTCTAAGATAAATGGTTCGATTTTGGAGATGATTTTTCAACCGTTTCTTCAGATTCCTCATGGTATGGCTGCAATTAGTCCCACAAAATTGTCTGTCTGTTCTTGACGCATTTCCAAATTATATCTGTTGTTGCTCATAAATTTATTTGCAACAATCCAATATTATTTTTGGATCAATCATCTTGAATTTATTTAGATAATAAAATCAAGCCATGATCAGATCCATACCAAATAACTGATAATAGAAACTTATGAAACAAAAAGAAACCTAAATTATTAACCTAAAAATTGTGAATATAACAAAATCTAGAACAATAAAATAAAAAATGAATTTAAACTAACTATAAGTTCTAAACAAACATTGTTTATATTTTCCTTTCAAATATGATCTTAAAATTCTATAAGCTTCAAGTTGATGGATAGGAGAAAAATATTAATTTTGGGTTTTCATGAAATCAAACAAATGATAAATAATAATTATTATTATTTTGAAATGAGATGCAAAATGAAAAAATAATTTAATTAATTAATCCCATCAAATGATTTTGTGAAAATGAGAAACCAACCAAGATATTATTTGATGAAGTATTGAACCCATTATTCAAAATAGTCTAACTTGCTAATGAGAAAAAGAATGAACACATAATCATAATTTAAACGAAAGTAAACAATTGATAAAAATTAACATTTTTGTTTAAATTGAGATTTCTATGCTTGTTTCTAAATTTTGACATATACTCTTATAATGAATGTCTCATACTATAGTGAATGTCTTAAGTTTGTCTCAAAAAAAGCCACGGTATGGAACTATTTGAAAAGTTTGATTATGTAGCTCATTATAATTATCAAGATTCTAATGGGGGGCCTTTAAATTTTTAAAAAATCTAGGGGGAGTTGTTGGGGCCCAACAAATGGCGACTTACTGGGTGAAGCAGTTATCTCTGATCTGGTAATATTTCCTCTCAGGAAAGAATAATAAGACTTGGATATAATTTAAAGCTACTTTGAAACAAATCCACTTTAATATTACATAATGTTAAGACTAGCTCATATTTATAGAAAAGTATCAGAAAAGAAGAAAAGAATGCTTTTACAAAGGATTATAACCTGAATTTTTGTTTTAATCAAAGAGTCATGATGTTTATAAAAGGACTTCAATATCGTTGACAGAACCACTACTACCAGCAGACATCCATAGCCTCGACAGGGATGCCATTTAACCCACTCAATTTTTTTAATCCCATCCAATAGTTGTATCCACATGATGTATACTTCCATAAAAGTTAATTTAAAAGCATATACCTGCTACCTCTCGACCTGACATTGCTTCGTTTCCAGCAGACCTATTCAATACCCTGACGAAGTTGTCTTGGTATCATGTGTGCATTTACCCACTCCCAGCGAGCCTATTCAGTACCCCGATGGGTTTACACACACTTCCCACACATAAGTGCTTTCAACCCTCTTATGTCACTTTTAAATAATAATACAATTATAGATTTATTGATGACAAAGAGAGCGGGGTGATACTGGAGGTTAATTGCAATACAGATGAACAATTGATCATTTTATTATTATTATTATTATTATTTCATTTCAAAATTGGAAGTTTTATCATGGTTTAGAGATTTTAGATTTCAGTTAAGAAATCATATAGAGAATGGGGAAGAACTTAAAAGTGATTCCTTAAGAATATGGACGGTGTAAAAAGTCTAAGGATAATCGTAATTCCCAAAGATCTTGACACATTTTAGGGGTAATACTCTAACAAAGACCGTTTAGGATTTCATAGTACTCAACTGACTTACAAATCAATTATCTGAGTTGAACCTTAACATTAGAAACTATTTGAACTATTTCAAATTGCTTTCAAAAACATAAGTCTTGAAATGAATGCTTCCTTTGACAATCGCTCTTTGATCAGAAATATAATTATTCAAAAAGACAGACAAGAAGAAAGTTCAATCAAAGAAAGCCAAAAAAAAAAAAAAACAGCAAACTGAATCAGATTTTATTAATGGGATTCAAAATCAGAAGTATATCAAAACAAACAAAATCAAAATAGAAAAATCACACTTTCAGGAACAATTTTGGCCAAAGATAAACTCGATCTTTGGGATCTACTAGCATCCCACTGTAAAATAGAGGAAGAACTAAATCATATAAAATCTCATGTGCGAGCAAGTTATTTTCTTAAGATAGTGATGCATAAGATGTTACTTTGACCAAGCATTATTACTAAAAATAAAAGAGACTAAAAAAAATAGAAAACTCCTTACTAATATGAGTGTATTCCTACTTGTGGAACCTTGGGTCAGGGTTGAATTGATAGTTCAAATTTACTTATCTCTTTACTTTCCATTTAAAATTTTCATGATGATACTGTGTTTTTTAAAAGAAATATTCAACGAAAAGCAGAGAGAAAAAGATTTAAAGTGGACTTACCTAACAACATTCGTATTATGGTTCTCTTATTGTGCCCACTTGTGTTCATAACTGCATTATTACAAAGTGAAACACTAAGAAATAAAAACAAAGGAAGCCTCCTCCTAAAACTACTCTAAACTACTAAATAGATCAAAATGCTAATTAAAATCAATATTTCCAGTGCAGCCACAAGAGCATCTTCAATCCTGCAAGGCATAGAAAGTTGAAAATTAGAATAAAAGAATGTAGTATTTGAAGATACAAAAGAAATATGTCATGCTTACCTCCTATATGTTCATTTAAAAACAAAACAAGCACAACCTTACCATTCTTTTGAAAATTCTTGATGTACGAATCATCCAACCATTCTACAATCTTGTCGTGATATGGGTCATAATGGCATGGAAGAGTGTAAGTAAGTTTGGAAAAGTTGTCAATATTATGGGGACCTGACATAACCATCAACCAAGGTTGAAGTGTCCCATCCTCTTGACAATTCTCCAAGTGTTCATCCATTTCTTCACATGGAGGATCTAAAAAAATCATGTCATGCTTACTTCCTATATATTTAAGTAGAAACAAAGCAGGCATGAATTTATCTTTATTATGAAGATTTTTTAGATACGAATATTCAAGGCATTATAATATCCTACCATAAAAATTAGGATGCAAACTATGACTTCGATGAAATGGATATATTAATGGGGAGCACACCATAAGAGGATTTATGACATCAGTTAGATTATTGGTTCTAATGCTTCCTTTGATGAGATTGATCGTTTCAAAATGTGAAGTATAAATATTAAAATTCTAACTAATCAAAGAACGAATATGCAATGTAGAATATTTGATCTCCATAAGAATGAGTGCATTGTCTTTTTCAAAAATAAATCATGTAAAATCATCTTGCAACATGTTTTTTTTCCATGCGAGTGATGAAAGTGAAAGAGCATCAAATCCAACTTCATAAATGTTATGTTTGAAATTAATTTCACCAAATCTTGGAATATCGAAAAGATTTGATTGTGACGGAAAAGAGTAAGATATCGTGCGTAAAGTATCATGTCCACCAGAATCTAAGAAGATATCAGGATATAAAGAGTAAAATGATTTAGAAATCATCACATGAAAAGAATCTCTTGAGCTGTGATATTTAGCAATGGTATTCTCAAGACATTCTTCTTTACTTTCCTTAAAACTTTCACTCTGTTTTGGTGATAAATTCTTCAACATAATATGATCATCTAAATTTGTCTCTTGTATGATAGATAATTCAAAACTTTCATGACAAACATCTAATCTTTCATGTGGATAAGGTATTATTTGCGAATGAAGGTTTAAGGTTTCTTCTTCCAAATGTAGATCTACATCTCTAATCAGTTTCATTGGAATGTTAGAATGCTTAAGATCGTTTTCATCACCTAAGTGTTCTTCAATAACCGAATTTAAGTACTGATTAGAGAAAGAGTTATAAGAATATGAAAATTCACCTTGACCCAACATCAAATCCTCTTCCACGATGGTCTAGGGTTGAGTATACAATGATTTAGAGGAAAAATCAATTTGATTGTCAGTAAGAATCTTTTCAATAGGTTCTACCTCCCTTGCTTGTTCAAAATTTTGGGATGGATTCCTCTCATCCTGTGAACAAAATTCCTTTCGCAATTGACTGATAGGATTTGTAATCAATTCATCATTCACGATTGAATATGACTGGGTGAAATGGATGCAAGCATCATAGAGGAGATTTAGTACAAATGGCATGCCATCAAGATTAAATTTACAGAGAACATGATGGATTCTTGTTGAAAACCCTTCTGGAGATGAATTGTCAATGATTAGTAAAGTCTGAAATTCTTCACATAATTAATTGTAATCATAGTTTTCAAAAGCATCTACAAATTGAAACCAATCAATAATGTGATATGTTGGAAAAGACTCAATCCAATGTTTAATCCAACCCCTAAAAGTAAAAGTGAACAATCTGCATAAAACCTTTAAATCATAAATATCATGCTTGATGCATTTACACCAAAACTTGTTAAGGTGGTCTTTTACATATACATCCCCCCCGCCATCAAAGGTGAGTTTGGACAAGCGAGAGATTGTCTCGTTGGGAATATCGGGTAATGAGAAATGGAAATCATGTTCCAACATAGTGATTTGGGGAGCCATGGGGAATTAAAAACATTCAAAATAAAACTCCCGCAAGGCCAACTTGTCAGTCGGGCCTACCTTCTAGTGCATTTCAAGATGACACAGAAGAAGACTTTATAAATCTCGAATTATGACAGGCTGAGGGGTAACACATTTAATCATTAAATTTACCTTGGCCCTCCTTCTAGTGCCATTTTGTTGATGGGCGTAAATGACACACCGTCAAATGGAAGGTTAGATCGAGACTGAGGTTTTCTAATTAACCCAAGTCGTTTGGTATGATCTGTCCTGACAGGTTTAATGGCCCCGTTAGCCAACTAAAGTCCTAAAAATAGTAAAATAAATAAACTAATATAAATCTATGATTCTAACAAATGATATATTACTTACTAATGTTTATTAAAAATAAATGTGAATATACAAATGATTATAAACAATCTATATACAATTTACAAGGTTTACTTGAAATCTTGCGAAAATGAATATTCATAACAATGTTTCAAAATAAGATAAAGTAAGAACACAAATCTTTTTGTTTTTTTAATGTTTAAAGATTTTAAGCTAATAAATACTAAGAAAATACAATTGAAACAATGACATAGAAACAGTCAAAGCTAATTACTACAATCATCGTCTCATTCATATATAAACAAATCCAAATAAAAGAAAGAAATGCACCTACTAACCTCTCACTGATCAACAGTACTAAGTTAAATTCATCTCTCTGTATTTGTATTCTCTCCTCTTAACCTATGTCAAGTGTAAACCTATGACAAAAGAAAGCATAATACTTCCTGAATAAATTCAAGGAAGTGTTTTATATTCTAGAGCGAGTTTATAACGACAAAAAGACAAATAATTATATATCTCATGACCTTGAAATGTCAAATAACTGAAAATGAAAGAAATTTCGATTCTCAAGAATGGTGTTACCAGTTATCTAGAATCAAATGTAAACTCAAAATACTTGAATAGATAATCAGTCACAGATATAAACTAAACCAAAAGATAATGAACAACATAAAGAAAAACATGATATAAAATATTTTGTGCAAAACTAACTAAAGCTAATTCGACACAGATAACATTTCACATCAAGAAATTACATGAGAAGACAATGAAAAAACACTGCAAAGTCTACACATGACGAAAGCCAAAGAGTAAACTGCTTTCTCATATATTTTCAATAAAATATGTTCATCATATGGTCCAGGAAGAACTTTTGGGATAATAGACTCTTAAAGATTGAAAAAATTAATATATAAATGATAACAATTAACCATGTATTGATAAAACAAACTAAAGCTAATTTAAATCAATGCATAATCAATTATTCAAATAATATGAAGATATTATAATGAAAATAAAATCATTTTACTCACAAAACATAAGTCATTAAGCAACCTGGAATTCCATATTCTTCTTTGAAAATACATGTCCATTCTCCCAAAGATTCCAAGCATCCGTTACTCCATTTGAAAAGAAAGAATTTCACAAAAGAAATAATATACAAAAGACAAAGGATAAAAATCCTCCTCTCAATTTCTTAGATCCCCTATGGCTCTGAACTTTCTCATATATTTATAAAATGAATGAATAGTTTGGGTGTCACTAATAATTTCTGCCACCTGAAATTTACCTCGTAAAGAGACACCAATATCTCTCAAATTGTGCATTTGTTTGGATAAATTCCGATGTGTAAGCTAAATGGGTCTATTTTGGAGATGGGGTTTCAACCGTTTCTTCATATTCCTCATGGTATGGCTGCAATCAGTCCCACAAAATCATCTTTTTGTTCTTGACACATTTCCAAATTTTATCTGTTATTGCTCATAAATTTATTTGCAGTAATCCAATATTATTTTTTTATCAATCATATTGAACGTATTTAGATAATAAATTCAAGCCATGATCAGATCCATACCAAATAACTGATAATAGAAACCCGTGAAACAAAAGAAACCTAAATTAATAACCTAACAATTGTGAATAAAACAAAATCTAGAACAATAAAATAAAAAATGAATTTAAACTAACTATAAGTTCAAAACAAACATTGTTTATATTTTCCTTTCAAATATGATCTTAAAATTATAGAAGCTTCAAGTTGATGGAGAGGAGAAAAACATTAATTTTGGGTTTTCACAAAATCAAACAAATGATAAATAATTCATTTTTTTATTATTATTTTTATTTTGAAATGAGATTCAAAATGAAAAAAGAATTTAATCAATTAATTGTTATAGCAAGATTTTCCCCACCATTGTTATCTTGCACAGAGGGCATTTTTCCATTTCCCTATGCAGACTTGTCATCCCTTTTTGATCAATCCAAAGCCAAAAATACACATTTTTCCACATACACTCGCCCTATCTGCTATACAACATGCATATATGTAGGATACTCCACTACAGCCCATGTACATCAGGATTTGTACCAGAAAATACAAAATGGAGCCAGGTTTCCATGTCATGACAGGAGATCTCTGATCCTTGGCCTTCCATATACTGGAAACATTCTGACTCGGTCCTTCAATTGCATTTTGAAGACTATAAAAGAACAATTCCGAGCTATGGAAAAGAGGAGAAGGAATTCAACTTTGAGAGAAAAGTTACTTTGAAGAAATTACTTCATATTGAGTCTGCATCCCTTTGTCCCTCAAGTTTGAACACAATGTTCAACCCCCAAGCTCTTTCCCTATTGTTGAGAGAACCTCATTGTCTCTCTCCTATGAGCTTGCCTTTGGTGGAGGATTGAAGTGGTGGAGGCTCAGTTGGAAGGAACATGGTTCCTTGGTTTTGAACCGTGCAGACACGGAAGTTTGTAATGTTGTCCCTTATGCTAATCAATTATTAATAGAAATACTCATTTCCCGTCCTATTGGTATCATGCAAATATATGATTATTATCCATGGGCATGTTTGTAATGTTTATTAATGGATTATGTTATGCAATGTGCTAACCCCTTTTATTCTATCACCATGTATTTGTTATGCTTGTTTGTTGAGAACTTATTGCAGGTATAAAGCTTAGGGTCGAAGTGCTCAATGGTGGAACATCATCGAACGTTGGATCGAGGTAGGCCTATTTCTTATCTTGCACATTAGTTTATATAGCATACAATGGAATTGAGTTGATTTCTATAGTCATACCTGTCTGTTGTGGTTTACCCTTTCCCATAAAGAGTTTTTCCCTCGTAACAAAGCTGACGACTCTATTGGGGAGCGATATTCCTTCTAAGGGTTGAAGTATTTTTTCTTCTTACATTGCTCTTTTTCCTTTATGTTTATTTTTGTATCACTTCTTAACAGATTTTGTTCACTCTGAGTCTGAGTTTTCAACCTTTTTTCCCTTGCTTGGCCTTGTTTTAAAGCCTCTATGCTCCTTTTTCTTTGACAGTCATGTATACACACGTGTTGCCTCTATGCAAGTTGTGTATATATGCATTGTTCTGCTGAATAGTAATGTATACCGCTTTCCCTTGCTTGTTTTCTTGGTTTAGTGACTGCTGGGTGTGGTTTGATGTTTGTTGAGCCTTCTTAAGTCTCTATAGTGCCTGTTGAGCTTCTCTGGGTTGACAGGAAACCTGTTGGGAGTTGAATTTATGGGTGTAGTCTTTCTCATTGTTTTTCATTTTTTATTTGTCCTTGAACCTTGGGCTAATTGCTTGGTTTCTTGGTATTCTTCTTGAGTTATTTCATTTATACATAGTAGAATTTATATATCAGGTTTCCTTTCAGTCCATGCATTTTCTCTTGAATATATTGAAAATACAAAAAAATAGGAATTTTGCATTCGTTAGCATTTTTTTCTTTGAACCTTTATCATTAGCTTAGTTCATTTAGTGAAAGATTGCATTTTACTTCTGAATTGCAGAGTTGAAATTGAAAATTGCATTGTTTTTATTGGCATATCATTCATTGAAAAGTTAAAGATAGAATTTTCATTATATTCATATTTATCTTCTTGCAGAGTCATAAAATCATGAGTTTCTCTTCCATACCATTTTGAGTAATCACGGCCAGTAAAATTTATGCTTTAAACTAAAATTGATTAGTCACGATTTTATTTTTAGGGTGTACAAACTAGTCTAGGATTTAGTGCCTTGGAATAGGATTTTGTAAGTAAACTTCTCCAAGGCAATTAAATCAACATATGTGTCTGAGACATGGAGTTGAGAATTCCATTGTATAATTGGTAAGATCAAGAAGCTCTGCTCACACCGGAGTTAATCACGAGGTCGCACGAAGTTAGTTGAAGGGATAACCCCTGGATACTCACCTAGCATCAAAGATATTTTTGTGGATTTATTCATATTTGGGGATCTTTCTAGTACCCATACCTCTGTGAGAGGTGATGCTTTCAAGGTTTTGGGCTTTGTTACCTTGCCCATACAGTGATTTGAACTTACGATTGCTCACTTGTGCATCGGTTATACAATGGTTTATTAGTTTCTTGACTTAGGTATCTCATAGGTTACTTGCAGGGGTTATTCTACTTGTACCCTAGGTCAGATAGGGGTCATACAACATATCCTTTATAGAGGATTACCTCTCTGGGGGGATCTGACCGACTAGTTTTTAAGCCCACGAGGGCCCCTATAACTGATTTTGTTACCTCCAAACTTTAGTGGGGAGTCTCAGGTCCCTCTTGGACGAGGCATACCTTCTTTAGCGAGGGAGGCCACTCAACCACTTAGCCCGTTTTCATGCATATTGGTCGTTTGAATTTTTGGTATGCTCTTTGACTACAAGTTTGCCTTAAGAGTCTATTTTGGGTTTCATCATCATGGACAGTGGAGTTTCTTTTTCTCCCTCATTCACCACTACCCACCCCATGATGCTTTCTCATTTCATGGGGATGGACCCTTCCATTTTTTACAATGGTATGTAGAACTACAACGCTCAGTTCGCACCTTGGGTCTCTAGTCATTTTTCTGTTGATATGCCTTCCCTCGTGCAATCCTCCCCCTGGACCACATATATGAATCCTAGCATTAGATCCGGGGGCACCATGGCTCCGATGCCTACTTCTTTGTTTGATATGAGTCATGTCCCCATGGGAGGTTGGAACCTTCCCCTTTATGGATCCAATACTATCTATGCTCTTTCAGGAGCCAGTACTCAAATGGGTTCTTATCCCACTTATTACACCCCACCCATGTACCTTTCATCTTCCATGTTAGTTCCTTCGAACAATTTTTCCATGACAGGCCTTCAAGTACCCCCAGGTCTTTCATATGGGGAGAATCAATTTTACAGTTCGGGCTACCCTCTTTATGGGAACCCTTCACAAGCGGGAAACATATATCCTCACTCGAATAATTCTTATCCTACCTCGGTCTCTTCACACAACTCAGTGGAGATACCTGTCCAAACCTCTTCGGACCATTTTGGCATTGGCCACCACTTTTCTGGGCAGGGACAAGGGGGTACACTAGAATCCTTTCTGACCTACAATTTTTTAGAATCAATATTTTCCTGGACCTTGGAATCAAATGTCACAATATATCATTAGCCCAGACACTCTCAGTCATACTGGTGCTCCATCACCAACCTCTGCCAGGCATGTCAAAGATGGGTCGACTTTTTCTACAAATTATGTCGACAACTTGCTCCTAACCTCTGCCAATTATGTTGGGGGCACCATCCTTTTTACCCCAAATCATAGTCATGTCATGTCTCCAGCCTCTATTCATCATATAGGAGATGAATCTCTTTCTCCTACTAGCCACATTGAGAAGCCTAAACGTCTCAGACATAAGCCTAAATTACTTTGCAGGACTTGTGAAGGAAGTCACCTTACTCGTTTGTGCTGAGATACTACCGGGATACCAGAAGCATGGGGCTCACCCAAGATCCCTTCAAATTCTGAGGCATCTGTAGTTTCTCCTCACACGACCTCTCCTTTGATCATCTCGATGGTTCCACCGATGCAATCCTCTCCTGACCTCACCCCCTTTGTCAAGGGTGAAGCATCTCTTTCCCCCGTTACTATGCATCCTCTTCAACCTATACTGGAAGAAGTAGCCACACCAGTGCAATATTTGGTCAATCCTACTCTCCCTAACGAGAGTGATGCACCTTTCAGTCATGTCATCAACATTCCAAATCCTCCCCCTTTTGAACGAGAGAGATTTATTCTTCTCCCGAATGCCCTCTCTCCAAGTCCTGATGAGGTTCCCTTCAATTGGGACGACCTGATGGGGAATCCCATAACCCCACCTATGTATTTTCCATTAAGAGACATTATTCAAACCATCACGAAGACTATATCCTCCATTAGCAATTTCTCCTCCTCGACTTGGAGATATTTGGGTTTTCCCAAGATCTTGTCAGTTATCCGTGAGATACTGAATTTTCGCAGAAGACTAGGATGAGAGCCTTGGCCTTCCCCTTTACATGTTGATTAAGACAACAAAACAAGTCTTAGTTAAGATATTTTCTGACTCGTCTAAAAACCAAAAATATTGTTGAGTGATTTGTCCCTTTCACACTCATTAAATTGGATTTGAAAGGTCATGAGTCTTAGTTAATCTCTTTTCCGACTCGTTATAAAAAATAGAAAATATTGTCGAGTGAACTTGTATTTTCACACTCATAGATTGGATTTGAAAAGACGTCTATTTGGCACAAGTTTACCCCTTTTTCACACCAAGTAGACTACAAGACATAAAAAAGGATATTTTTTGGCGTTAAGTTGTGATTGCATCTCATTCCCTCGCTTGCAGTATTGAGCCTTTAGTCGGTTCTTGCTTTACATTATAAACCATTTCCTAAGCTGTTTTTGTATCCTCAACCAAGCAGAGCCTTGTTTATATCCTTCGTAGTTTGAAACCCTATACCCTGGAGGGAACATCACCCTGAGTGTCCATCTCCCACATGCATTTCCTTGCATTAAGCATAGGTACATTCCACTGCTGAAACTATTTTTTCTTACTTGTGACACTCATTTCCTCCTTTGTATCATAGAATTCATTTGTTATGAAAAAACAAAAAAAGATGGGAGAGAAGGGAGTAATATATTATAATTGGAAACAGTTGTGTCATCTTTGAATAGAGCACAAAATTATTGAGTCCTTGTGTCATCATAATTTTGGGTTTAGCATGGCCTTAGGAAGTTGATCTTGGTACATATTTTTCTCTATCGTCTGGTTACTCCTCCAGTCTCTATAGAGAACGTTATTGAGGCCTTCTGCATCTAATAGTCACATCATTGAGTCTATGCTTCCAGATTCCACCATATGTCTCATGCTCTTGTTCAAAGGAAGTCTATCAGCCTATGTTGGCCACTCCTCAGAAATATTGACTTTGCATGTCGGTCATACCCTCATTTTGTCTCATAATCACACGATACTATGGTCTTATCATGCACCTTGGCCCTACTTGCACATATATAGGTCACCTTGAACCCAGCCATCGACATTTCATCATTGGTTATTGACTGGGTGGTTTCCCTTGTTGTTATAACCCTAAATTGCACCACACATGCTTACCTGGCATCAGGCCAACTCATATCCTTTCTTTGCCAAAAACTACTGAACAACTCTTCTAAAAACTCCATTTTTAAAAGTACACGCTAGCTGGCCCACTACAGCCCGCGTGTATAAAAAAGTACACGCTAGTAGGCCCACTACATCCCGCGTGTACCTTCATAATCACAAAAAAAGGAAAGTTGTCGACGGGACAAAAAGCTATGGGTCAGTTAACTGAAACTCCCGGCCATGCATGGCCGAGGGTTCATCCAAAACCCTAGCTCCTTCTAGCCTATAAAAAAAGGGGTAGGGGTACTATTTGGAGGGAGGAAAATTATAGCGAAGAAACTCTGCCCATTTGCCAAATCCATTTGTCCCAACCCTTTATCCTTTCCTTGAGCCTAAGGAGAATTAATGCAAAGCAGTTGGAGGACAAAAGAAGAGGAGGAGCCTAGGATCAGGATCAAGGAGCGGTGGTCGGTCTCGACTTTGATTGCAAGTTGATTCATTTTGAAAATAATAAAACAATACTTTTCCCGTCCCAATGCATGAGTTATCTATGATTTGTGTAATTTATGCTTAATTTCTAACCCTCGAGTAGAAAAGTAGCATGCATGCGTAGTGTTTTTTCTGGATTACAGGTTAATGTTAAGAACCAAACATCAATATAGCATATAAAAACCTCAGGAAAAGTACTCAACGCCTTGAAAAAGAGATAATATCAGATAATAAGCCTCTTCGAGGGGGAAACCTCCTTTTACCCCACTTAAATGTTCAAGTACAAGAT
>ML791339.1:26158-71607 GCA_009831015.1 Picea engelmannii
ACCTCCTTTTACCCCACTTAAATGTTCAAGTACAAGATGATTCAAAATGAAAATGTCTCCTTGGTATATATAGGAGACTAGGAGGTATAATTACAAATAATGGCCTAAAGCCGACATAATTAAAATAAAATTACTAATCTAATTACAAATAATGTCCTAAATCCGACATAAATAAAATAGCATTACTAATCTAATATTCCCCAATTAAGGGGTAATGAGCCAATATTAGGGATTAATAGTTAACTTTGGAAGGAGTAGTGCAAGTAAGCGGGCAAAGCACAACGGAGGATCTACACCAAACATCAGTAAAAAGGTTAGTAGTCCCTTTCCATGCATGTGTCTTGAAAGAGGGGTTTAAGTTTTGGGTGGTAGTTTAAAAGTTCATTTCTTTATGGTCAAAATCTACATGCAAGTCTGACCTTAGTTTGCTAGTCCATAGGGTATTTTTCCCAACAACAGAATTGGCAACTCCACTGGGGAAGATACTCTTTAGGGTTCCAGATTTAGTTGAGATTTTTGGGTAGTTTAAAGGATATATTTTTTGTTTCTTTGTTTGTCTGTTTTCTGTTAGGTCAAAACTAGCAGGGAACCTGGTTCTTTATACCAGTTTTTTCTTAACTTTTGCTTGACGATAATTATCGGGACACACAGAGGTACACGCGGCCTGCAGAAGGCCTGCACACATGTAACCCACACCCTAACCTTCTACATCACGCATGTGAATGCTAGCTTTAGAGGTTTCAGTAGCGTGTAGGAGTCAGAGAGCTTAAGAGGCAGTCCCCCTCTTCCCTGTTAGAATTATACATTCTTAGGGGGCTTTCTGGATCCTATCTGAGTCTTGCTGGTTCACAGTCTTGTCTCAGTTTGCTTTATTGCATTTGTTATTTTTTGCAATTATTTTTTCTTTTATGTTAAAGAAGAAGCATCCAAGCCTTTAAGAGGCCCTGGTTGTCAATACCATAGGCCTCTTCCAGGTCTGGGCTACCTATGTTTAGTTTTGTCTTAGAGTTTATACATACACATGGCCTGTGCAAGTGCAGCCCGTGGGTACCCGCGCTCTGTTGTGGGTCAGCACGCATTTGCACGCATGCTGTTTCGGTGACAGTAGCGGGCTTGACAGGTTTCTTTTCAATCAGGGTGGGGCAGTCATCCCTTCCTGTGGTGAGAATTGTTCCTCTCAGGTGTTTGAGTCTAGGGTTGCACAGTCAGTAGGTTAGGGCCTCTTACCCTTAGCCTGTTTTTTATTAGTTGATAGTTGATAGAAAAGATAAAAAAGAAAAATTGTGTTTTATGGTTTTTAGATAAGCGTAAGAATCAGTGCTTTCTTGATTTCCATTGTGTTTTTTTGCTCTGGTTCTTTGTGATCTGCACTTTAAGCCAGAATTTTATTTTGTTTTCTTTGTTTTGTGCTTGTCGGCATTTTCCCTTTGTTGCTTCATTTAGCACTTAAATAATATATATATATATATATATATATATATATATATATATATATATATATATCTTTCTCGTTTTCTTCTTTGCTTGATGATTGTGTTTCTGCATCAATAGCTAGGGAGAAGTCTTTTTGTTCATAAGTTTTTTTGCGGTGTATTTAGAGCATAAGTAGCTCGTAGTCGAGTGAAAATTCCTTTATGTTTGTTGCATGAAATCTTAGCAAAATTGAAAAGAAAAAGAAATCTTTCTTTGTGAAAAGTTGTTGATTTTTGCATTTAGTAAAAGTCTTTTGTTTCCAGCATTTTTCATTCGTCTTTGCTTTGAGTCTTTACACGTCATTAGTTTCACCTTCATATCCCATGACGTAAAAAATCCCATAAAAGAAACGCTAATTTAAAATCTATTAGACTTTTTGTTTGTAGGGTTCACAAACTAGTTCAGGACTAGGGCCTTGGATTAGGTTGGAGAGGAAACTCTCCAAGGCCACTCAAAACCAAACATTGGAGTCTGTGATAGGGAGTGTAGAAGTCCAGTTTCGTGGAATTTATCTGGGATCCCCCTCTAACACAGGGGATAAACACGAGGTCGCGTAAGGAAAGGTAGCGGAGATAAACCCCTCCAAAGCCGGACCAAGCATAGTGGAGAACACATATCGAGGATTTGTTTTGGAATTTCGTCGTTTTCATTTGCCACGGGGATTCGTGGGTCTCGAATCTGTTCAAGGTCCTCAGTTGTCTTCTGGACCATTTTCTCTCGATACCCTTTACAGGTTTCAGGCTTGATACCCTGCTCATTGTGGTCTACCTGACTATCGACTGTACCCGCCTGGTGACTATTCGCGTGCTAGCAAACTAGTTGCCAATCTTTTTAGAGACATACATAGGTGACTGCAGGGGTATACCGCGATGCCTAGGACAGACATCGGGCCACTCTTTGTAGAGTATACACAGAGGGTGCTTCCATTTTTGAGTTGCACTTACACCGATAAGTTGCTCTAGTGTTGGTTGTTGTAACTGTTCTTCAAAATAGTTAGTGATTGCTTGTCTTATCTCTTAGGGGCTTCTTTTTTAGTGTGTGTTACTGTTTGATCATGTAGAATAACTTAGCATGTCTTGGATCTTCTCACACAGTGGAGGATCCCAAGCTCCGACGGTCATGAAGGCTCCTGGGCCTACCGCCAGTTATACTTGAGCCACCTCCGCCACCATTGAGGCGGAAGCTAGACCAACAAGGGTCTTTCGAAGCAACCGGGTTACAAACCATTGTGCCTGAACAACTCCCAGAGGAATCAATCACCAATATTGGCTCGGTTGAAACCCCAACCACTGATACTTGGCCATCGGTCATTGTACCAATCCAATTTTACGAACGCCTGTCAGTGCCTCACACAGTTATGGAACCAAATGTTGTTACTTCCTCTGGGAATTCTTCCATTCCCACCACCGTTTCTACCACAGGAGAAGCATCTCCTAACTTGACATCATCGGTCCGAGTCACTACGATCTTGGCCGCAACTACATCGCACAGTGGACTGACCCCATCTATCGTGGCGGCCACAACTCCCTTCACATCTAGTGCGACAGGCCCTCCGTTCTCATACGACATGCCTAGTTCGGGTACAAGTCATGCACTCACTGACTCCACTTTACAAACTTTGGGTCTGGGGGCAGGGAGCTCTAACGCTCCTCTATAAGGTCAACTTGGGGGCATTCTTGTCCCTTTTAATTCTTTTCGTTACACTGGAGGTCATATCTCTCCTTCGTCCCCTTCGCTTGGTGGTTTGCATCAGTAGTCCGCCGGGAAGCCTGCACACACGAGTTCATTTGGAGCCGGGAGTCAAGGAACACCTGCGCAAACTCTGCCGGTAGGTTCATCACCGTTTGTTTGGAACGAGACGTTTGGTAACAACACTTTTACATCCACTGCTTTGCCATCTGGGGGCACTCCCATATTTGGATAGTCTACTCCGGTGCAGGGTACTATTCCTGCGTCAGGGGCACATATAGCAGGACCTTGGAACTCAGGACAAGGATCCGTTCCCTCCTCCGGAATGTCGTTCTGGGGTAATTCTTTCCACAGTCAATGGAACCCGAGACAGAATTCTATGCCTCTCTCGTTAGGACCAGCATGGGGTAATCCTTCCCAAAGTCCTTCAAACATGATGCATGCCCAACATCCTATGTCCTTTATGGGGAATCAGCCAATGATGTCTCCACAGATGAAAATTCCTTACGCTGGTCAGGGCCATGGTTTCTACCAGAATCCAGGCCAGCAGCCAAAATTTTTCTGGCAACCTGGTGCTAGCCAAACTCCAGGACCCTTTTTCCCAGGCTATCAGCAGCAACCCAAACTACTATTCCTGGCAACATTACACTTGCCAGATTTGACAAGGTTGTTAAATGATCCTATTTGTCATGATCCACGTTGGCCTCCTATGCCAACGAAGTTGCCTTCAGACATTCCAAAGTTCGAGGCCAAGCCTAACGAAGATCCAGGTGATCATGTGACTACCTTCCATCTTTGGTGTTCATCTAACTCATTGAAATATGACTCCGTCCAGTTGTGATTGTTTCAACGCACTCTTATCGGGAGTGTCACGAAATGGTTCATCGAGCTCGATCACTCACGATACTCTTCTTTTGGCAAACTGGCGATGGCCTTCCTTAACCATTTCCAGTTACCTGTGAGATACGATGTTGGCACAGAGCTGCTTGCTAATTTCGAACAGACGACAGTGGACCATATCTCTGATCATATCCAATAATGGAGATGCCGAAAGAGTCTAATAAAAGTACCAGTCCCACCAGAATTCATGCTTGAGTAGTTCCTTAAGTCTTTAGTTCCACAATTATCCAAAGACATCGCAACTTCAGGAGTTTTCTCCGAAGAAGATGCCATCATGAGGGCTCAACATTTGAGCTTATCTATTCTCAGTCTGGTTTATTATACAACATCCTGCCGGATGCACCACGATCGATACTGGATAAAACTAGACAGATATCTGGACCACATGCCGATGGTATTGTTGGTTCAGCACAAACCAAGCTCGTTGATAAATTGACAAAGCAATTGCAACAGTTATCTATACAACACTCAGCGGCCAGCCAGACTACTGCTTTGGCTACTCCTCCTACCCAAACATCGGAAGTACACTCTGTGCAGACGACTAACCCAAAGGCCACCCAGTAGCCTGAAGGGAAGAAAAAACAATGAAAGAAGGGTAAGGGGGGGAAAAAACCCACTGATAATGCTGGCGAGGGCACCACAGAAAAATGGAAGGCGAGGTATCCGTGCAATTTGTGTGCGGAAGACCACCCAACCCATCTATGTCCTCGACTTGCAGAGGCCCAGAAGTTTGTCACACAGCAACAGCAAGTCGTGTTGACTAACCCCTTTCAACATGGGAAAAATTTAACTCAAGCCTCTATAAGTGCCAAAGGGGGAAGCCATGAAACCTGCCCTCCCCCAAACAATTCCTCATCCCGGAACGTATATATGGTTAGGGGTGATGCTTTAATAACAACTAGAGCGCATGACTATAGTAAACCAAGTGCCTCTGAGAAGGGTAAAGAAGCTGAGATCCCATCTCTTCCTCTACAGATCGAGAAGACGTTGGGTGAAACAATGACACGCATTCCAAAGGGTGCATTTAAGAAAGCTTCTCACAACCCAAACACAAGGGCCGCCCAGAATTACTCTGTGGTGGAAGATTTATCACAAACCCCTTGTGCGATGTCCGCTTTGGAGGTCCTCCAAAGCTAGCCTGCTCAGAGGAAAGCCTTGTTGACTGCTTTAGGCTCTAATGAGACTTGTAACCTGGGTACCATCATGTTAGATACGACTGACTTAAAACCTCGTCTGCCTTACCACGTCGCGTTTCAGATAGTAGTGGCTCACCCCATGAAAACTTTTACACAGAATATCTTATGCACGGTGGTCGACGAGGGCGCTTCGACTTGCATTATGTTGTTATCATGTTGGAAGGCCATTGTTCAACCCGCTTTGTCTCCATCACCTACTCTCCTCACAACGTTCAACGATCGTTCTTTCCGACCACATGGCATCGTTCCTTCTTTCCTTGTGCAGTTAGGAGGGAAGACCGTGTGCATTGAAGTAGAGGTAGTCGATGTTCCCCTCGACTATAATCTCTTGTTAGGTCGGAGTTGGACTTATGCTATGCAAGCTGTGGTTTCTATATTTTTCCGAGTCTCATTGTTTCCACATGAGGGTCGGATAGTGACCATCGATCAATTGTCCTTCTCTAGACCTGACCCAACTTTGGGGGAATCCATGGTTCCCATGATTATAATCCTCAAGCCGGTATTGTTAACATAGGAGTTGGTTTGTGCCCATCCTTGATGGGTACCTTCAATTACCCACCTCCTCATGACGATGTCAATTTTATATTGAATCACCACAAGGCTGATATTTTTCAAGTTTCAACGTTCTGCATGACTTACTTTACAAATCTGTGGATTATTCTTTCCCCATCAGCCATGATGGATGAGACAGGACACTCCAGCATGTCCATGCCCTTGTTGGTCACTGAAGTAGCGTACTCTTTATTCCAGCAAGCTTCAGCTAATCCTGATCTGACTTTTGCACAAGAGTTGGATCCACTTTTAGAGCCTATCTGGGCTCAAGATTCTTTGGCTACCACCGATTCGTTAGACTTAGTCTTGCCTTCCGATGAAGAAGTAATCAAAGCAATGACTATTCTGGACAAACCTTGGGAAGATCTTCATCACAGATCATATTTCCTCCCAAAGTTAAGCCGAATCAAAGCAGGAGAATTCACCGTGACTATGACTGGAGATAGGTCTTGTCATACTAATCCCTTAGCTACACACAAGATCTATGCTGAGGGTAATATGGAAACCATTGCTGAACCGATATCTATCAATATCTCCAGAACCCCTGGCGTCATAGACAATGTTTTCGTCGGAGCATACAACTCCCCTGAGGAGATGCTAGGCATTGACCCACAAAGTGTCGATCATGAGCTAACTTTGTTGTTTTTCAAGCTCGCTTTGAGATCTGAAAGCAACATCTGGCGAGACTGCATTTATGTTTTCGATCTCGTCTGGATTAACTGAGAAAAGTAACCATTGTGGAGTCTTCTTTAAGCCCTTTTCAGACTCCTTAAAGATGAAAATATTATCGAGTGACCTTGTTTCTTCACACTCGTTAAATTGGTCCAGAAGAACGTTCCTTAAACGGGTCTCCTTTTAAGCCCTTTTCAGACCCTCTAAAAATGAAAAGATTGCCGAGCGATCTTGTGATCTTTCACGCTCGCTAAACTGAAATTTGAAGTCACATCTGTCTGGCGGTAGTTTACCCCTTTTTTGGTCCGGACGGTCATCTGTATGAACAAAGGAATACTCTATCGAATCCCCATTCTTTAGAAGAGTATCCTCAGGTATGATTTTATTCCTTTTTCGGGCCTGAGGGACTAAATTTATGAAAAATAAACCCCCATAGAGTCCATAGTTAAGCTCTTTTCAGACTCCCTAAAATTGAAAAGATCGTCGAGTGACCTTATTCCTTCACACTCGTAAAACTGGTCCAGAAGAATATTCCTGACGGAGTCCATAGTTAAGCCTTTTTCAGACTCCTTAAAAATGAAAAAATAGTCGAGTGATCTTTTCTTTGTCACACTCGTTAAAACGGTTTTGAATTGACGTCTAATCGGTGCTAATTTATCCCTTTTTCGAACCGACTAGACTATTGTCGAAAATGGTACCCCAGCGGAGTCTTCTTTTATGCTTTTTTCAGACTCTCTAAATATGAAAAACCATTGAGCTTACCTTCTCTGGGCTCGTTAAACTTACATCGAAGGACGTTACCATTGTGTGTTCTATCAACTGCATTTGCATACATTATCCACCAGCCTTGTGACAATTTGCTTCTGCGTCTTAACACCTTTGGCCGCCGGAGGATTTTTCCTGAGTATCATTATTACCAGAACATCGGTCTTTCCCTTGTGCCTTGATCTTGTATGTTTGCAGTACTCGTTCCTCCATTGTAACATAATATTCCTTTATTCTTTTCAGAAATTATCAAAAAGAACAAAAAAATCAAATATACCCCAAAAAGAAGATGGGAAAAGTATTTTCTTCATTGGTAGCATAATGAGTCTCCCTTGGATAAAGCACATCTTTCTGTTTGATCATCAGACTATGGGATGTAGTGCGACCTTAGGAAGCTTTTCTCGCTATATAGAGTTTTGTCCTCCACCGTTTGGTTACTCTTCCAAACATATGGAGAGTTTGCATTGCCTCCTGCTTCGTAGACTTATGATTAACATATATGCTGCCTGAGTCTTATCACTTGTCGTGCTGTTGTCCAAGGGAAGTTTGTCACTAAGCCTGAGTCGGCCCCTCTGTAATATGTCTCTTATCCGCATACCCGACCATCCTGAATGTCCAATCAAGTCTTTGTTCAAAATCACTGAAGCCTTCAGTCTGATCATCAAGATTATCATGTCCATAACCGACGAGCCGTCGAAGACCTCTGGGTAGTGCAGTCGTACACTCATATTACACTCCTACCCGAGTTTTATAAGATTTTGAAGTTGTTTTTCGAGCTCTGAAGTACAGCCATCAGGCCGAATCAGCTTCTGGAAGATGGATACTCTATATATATATCTTTATGATTTCGAGATGTAGCTCCGTTGTGTATTATCCACGGCTACTCTTTATAGTTATTTGACATGGATCTATAGTGTATTTGATTGGTAGCCATGGTTCTATTTTATCTCGAGCATGGGTATGCCCACCTCAGTGAGACATTTTTTATTTTGCAGATGGCACCTCCTGGTTCCTAATCCTTGGGCTCGCTCATTCAGCACATCAGTAAATATTGGTAAAATATTGGTAATGTATTTCGTCCATCAGATGCTCTTCTGACCTCACACATTAGGGGGCATCTGTTATAACCCTAAATTGCACCACACATGCTTACCTGGCATCAGGCCAACTCATATCCTTTCTTTGCCAAAAACTACTGAACAACTCTTCTAAAAACTCCATTTTTAAAAGTACACGCTAGCTGGCCCACTACAGCCCGCATGTATAAAAAAGTACACTCTAGCATGCCCACTATAGCCCGCGTGTACCTTCAGAATCACAAAAAAAGGAAAGTTTTTGATGAGACAAAAAGCTATGGGTCAGTTAACTGAAACTCCTGGCCATGCATGGCCGAGGGTTTGTCCAAAACCCTAGCTCCTTCTAGCCTATAAAAGAAGGGTTAGGGGTACTATTTGGAGGGAGGAAAATTATAGCGAAGAAACTCTGCCCATTTTCCAAATCCATTTGTCCCAACCCTTTATCCTTTCCTCGAGCCTAAGGAGAATTAACGCAAATCAATTGGAGGACAAAAGAAGAGGAGGAGCCCAGGATCAGGATCAAGGAGCGGTGGCCGGTCTCGACTTTGATTGTAAGTTGATTCATTTTGAAAATAATAAAAGAATACTTTTCCCGTCCCAATGCATGAGTTATCTATGATTTGTGTAATTTATGCTTAATTTCTAACCCTCAAGTAGAAAAGTAGCATGCATGCGTAGTGTTTTGTCTTGATTGTAGGTTAACTTTGGAAGGAGCAGCACAAGTAAGCGGGCAAAGCGCAATGGAGGATCTACACCAAACATCAATAAAAAGGTTAGTAGTCCCTTTCCATGCATGTGTCTTGAAAGAGGGGTTTAAGTTTTGGGTGGTAGGTTAAAAGGTCATTTCTTTACGGCCAAAATTTGCATGCAAGTCTGACCCTAGTTTGCTAGTCCGTAGGGTATTTTTCCCCAAAACACTTGTGTTTGACAACAAGACATCTATTCACACTTTGATATTCGTGTAGTGTCTTGGATGTCATTAGCCTTATTGGTGGTTTCCTCACCTTTGTCAGCAATTTTCATCATTGGCTGCTATTCAGAGGGTCCTTTTCGTATACCGCTTGCATTTGGTACACGAAAAAGACGCACATGTTCATTGGTTCGTAAACATGTTCTTCATCCAATCTCCACCAAATCATGAAGATCCTACTTTTTTCCTCATGCTAACTGATGAGAGATGCCTTAATGATCTCCTTTCAGTGGGTCTCTTTCCATCGACTTCAACTCATTTATTCTGGATATGGGACCTAGATTTTTATGAGTACATTGAGGTTTGCAGTCATTAGTGGCAAGCTCTCGTGCCATTGACAGATGGGAATACACCAATGTCTCCTGATCAATGGATATCTCAAGTGTTCGACACCGACTCCTTTATTCACGCTTGTAGGAATGTGCTCGGTGCCTTGATACCTACTTTCATTATTGGTAGGTTGTCTCGCATTTGTTAACGGTATGCCTCAATGATTGGTAATCAAATGATGTCTCATTATGTTTGACCTCATCCTTTACTCACATGATGTAGACTTTCACCCTTGGCAGATAGTGTAGAATACTTGAAGACATCAATACGTGACTACATATTTCTTGAGATGTTGCTTCCCTTTCATTGGACCAACACCTATTCAACTTCAGTAATCATGGGAGATTAGATTGTACTCCATGGTATACAGATATCTTCAGATTGATTTTGAGACTGGTTTCATTGGGCCTTGATCGCGACTATGACAACTTTTGGCATATAACCGCACTTGTATTTGCCTATTCATGGCCACGGACACTTATTTGGTATATTTTCCACATGGATCTGCATTGCATTCTTGGCATCCATGTATGCAAAGTCAATACATAATGTAATTAGCAATCGAGTTCATCCAGCTGGTTCTCTACCACTCCACTCCTAGGTTATTTATAATGTATTTCGCCCATCACAGATACTCCTCTGATCTCACACATTAGGGGGCATTTGTTGTAGAAAGATTTACCCCACCATTGCTATCTTGCATAGAGGACCTTTTTCCATTTCCCTATGCAGACTTGTCATCCCTTTTTGATGAATCCAGAGCCAAAAATACACATTTTTTCACATATACACGCCCTATATGCTATACAGCATACGTATATGCAGGCTGCTCCACTACATCCCACGTACATCGAGATTTGTGCCAGAAAATACAAAATGGAGTCGAGTTTCCATGTCACGACAAGAGCTCTCTAATCCTTGGCCTTCCACATCTAGAAACATTCTGACTCGACCCTTCAGTTGCATTTTGAAGACTATAAAAGAACAATTCTGATCTATGGAAAAGAGGAGAAAGCATTCAACTTTGAGAGAAAATTTACTCTGGAGAAATTACTTCATATTGAGTCTGCATCCCTTTGTCCCTCAATTCTGAACACAATGTTCAACCCCCAAGATCTTTCCCTATTATTGAGAGAACCTCATTGTCTCTCTCCTACGAGCTTTCCTTTGGTGGAGTATTGAAGTGTTGGAGGCTCAGTTGGAAGGAACATGGTTCCTTGGTTTCGAACTGTGCCGACACGGAAGTCTGTAATGTTGTCACTTCTGTTGATCAATTATTAACATAAATACTCCTTTCCCATCCTATTGGTATTGTGCAAATATATGATTATTATTCATGGGCATGTTTGTAATGTTTATTAATGGATTATGTTATCTAATGTGATAGCCCCTTTTATACTATCACCATGTAATTGTTATGCTTGTTTGTTGAGAACTTATTGCAGGTATAAAGCTTTGGGTCGAAGTGCTCAACGGTGGAACATCATCGAACATTGGATCGAGGTAGGCCTCTTTCTTGTCTTGCACATTAGTTTATGTAGCATAGAATGGAATTGAGTTGATTTCTGCATTCATACCTATTTGTTGTGGTTTACCCTTGTCCATAGAGAGTTTTTCCCTTGTAACATTAATCCCACCAAATGATTTTGTGAAAATGAGAAACCAACCAAGATATTATTTGATGAAGTATTGAACCCATTATTCAAAATATTCAAACTTGCTAATGAGCAAAAGAATGAACACATAATCATAATTTAAATGAAAGTAAACAGTTGATAAAAATTAACGTTTTTGTTTAAATTGAGATTTCTATGCTCATTTCTAAATTTTGACATATACCATTGTAATGAATGTCTCATACTATAGTGAATGTCTTAAGTTTGTCTCAAAGCAATCCAAGGTATGGAACTATTTGAAAAGGTTGATTTTGTAGCTCATTATAATTATCAAGATTCTAATGGGGGCCCTTTAAATTTTTTTAAAATTTAGGGAGAGTTGTTGGGGCCCAACACTATACTACAACTTCTGTATGTACACGACCTATCTATACTGCAACCTATGTATGCCTTATGAAGACTAGGGTTTTCTCTCTCCTAGAAAAATATGACCCTATGCAGCCTATGCCACATCAGTATACAACCTGTCATTATTTCCAAACTGTAATTGTTCCCTATGTGTACATCCTCATATGTATCCTTTAACCAAATGCATCTATATCTCTCTAGTCATGTGCCATACAAGTGTGCATAATAATGAACAAGTATAATAAACCTCACATGAACTACAAATCAAAACCTTTATGATATACAACCTCTTAATACATCAACCACTTCAAAAATACAAGCTCTCAACCATGTACCACAAAAACCCTTAACCATATTCCAAGAAATACAAAACGTGCCTCAACACTAACAAGATGTATCAATGATAAATATTGATTATAGTAGCATTGTATTTATGTAGATATTAATTATACAGAAATTCCATGCAACCACTAATGTCTCTAGGTAAAATCCTCAAACCCCCATAGCCATTTCTCATGTAAACAACAAAACCCAACTACTCATAGAAATAATGCATACCTTTTGAACTAGTAGATAGATTTGATGTACCTGATCACTATAGACCTTCGTGGGAGATTGATTTCGGACTCTAGAGATTTGACATCTTCATATTCTCAAGTTTTTATGGATTTTACCTCATGTACAAGCCCTAATATATTGCTATCCCACGTACATATGTACCTTTCTCCACTAAAGCCCGTGCACACCTCCAAAACTAGGGGTTTTTAGTATTTTTTGTAATTCTGAAACTTTCATCATCAACCCTTCATGCTACCTCAGACTTGTGCAAATTCATATGTATCAATGAGTACCTACAATAGAACTTACACAATAATAGATATTCAAAGTTCTCAATAGGTTCTAATAGGTGAGCCTTTCTCTCTTATTTATACTTCCATGTATATTCCTCAAGGGGTTACCTTCTAACCAACTTAACCCAATTTCCTTCTTTAGGGATAACCCACTTCTAAACACTTGTCCACTTCTAACCCACTTTTCTACAAGTAGTAAATTATCCAATTCTAGTTGCAACTAATTTATTTTTAATTATTTTTTTATTGCAACAACTTAACCCATGATTAAATCCTAGTTTCACGCACTTGACTAGTCAACTTCTTCTAGGAGCTTTTAGAATAATTTTTACTTCTTTGACTTCTAGATAACTCATGAGGGTTTTCCAACTTCACAAGGCCATAACTCTCTAACCATGAGAGTTATGTGGCGTTCCATGTATCATAAAAAATGTCATGATATTTACTATCTGTCTAGACTAGTCTTACCTGCAAATATATTAATCTTCATACCATTATACATAAATCAAACTAAAGTCCCTTATCCATACTATTGGGGCTATCAGAATTTTCTACTGAACTTTCTTCAAGGGTTGACATCAATGAAAACCAACCCAATTAATCAACAGTGTGACCACCAAATATTTATCAACTCAATTGATTCTAGTAATGGGATATATTCCATGTGGCCCTAGAAGAAATCAAATGAAACAATATAAGATATAAGGTAATAAACCACATAATAAAACATTTCAAAATATTATAAGATTTGTTGTGACAAACTATTCCAGTGGCCCTATCCATGACAGTTTACAAATCATTGAGGAATCCATAAAGACTAACACGAGGTGTGGAAAAGAAAGTAACAAAGCAATGAATTTATGCTTTGGCATGGGTACACGAGTTGGCCAATGAGTAGGAGACTTAATATTTACCTTGAATGGAGAAAAACAAATGCATGCAATATGACCAAGTAGTTCAAAACTATATGTACAAAAGGAAGGTCACATATGAAGGAAATGAGAGGTGGGTGTCCTTGATAGGATGATGAATGTAGGTTTAAAATGTAGATGGTATTCAACACAAGAATGAAATGAGGGTTAAATGGCATGAGACAAAGTGCAATCTGATAAAGCAAATAGAAACCACTCAAGAGTCAAGGGGAATAATGTGGAAGATAAAAGACAACTCATGTAATACTAATGATATTTTTGTGTGTGTTTTTGGTAGGTTCTCCAATGCCAATTCACTGGCATGAGTTGGAGATTGAGGGGTTAAGTATTGAGGTCATGACTTAGACTCAATTTTAGAGGTAGTTAGCCAGATATCAGTTATTGAAGTACCTTTAATTCCATTTGATGTTGAAAAGGGATGAACTATTGGAGAGGATCATCAAGATGTGGAATATTGATAGTAGTTTCTTTGTGGTGAGAGGGCATGCAATGGAGTTGACCCTCTTGGATATATACTTCTTGTCTGGGATTTCCATTCAAGGGGAATAACTTGTGACCCTTACTAATGTGGGTAGTCAATATAGAGGCATTGATATAGCATCATCATGAGGAGGGGAAAAACAAGCTCAAGGAGGTGATATCCATAGTGAATATCATCAACCTAGGGGTTTAGTCTATGGCCAATATAGTAGTGAGGCTATGTATTTCCCATGCACCCCATTAGATATCAGGTGGCCAAATGAATCTAGTCAAGAGGCTTGTAGGGGGGTAACACTATGCATGGTGCCTAATCTTATTGGGAGTGTTACAAACATAGTTGAACGACTACCGTGAGTAGAGGGGAGGGGAGTTTTCTTTTGGAGCACTAATATGTGCCTTTCTTTTCAAGTCTGTGTTTTTTATATGAATGTAGCATGTGATTATGGTAGGGATGATGAGGGAGCCCGGAGTGTCATTGTGTTGAGAGGTGATGACATGGATTGATGGGGGTGTAGTGGGGATTGTCTTCATTATTGATTTATTTACTTCCTTGGAACAATAGATTTTGGTTTTGGAGGAGTATCCATATGTTGGTATGGATTTTCCAGAAAACCCTGATCTGTCAAGGCCCATAGGAGAGGGATAGGGACTGACTAGTAAGTATACTACTTTTTGATTTAGTGTTTATGCTAGCATAGATCGATATGTATAAGTGTATTTATATGTGATATGGATTACATGTGTGTATCTATGTATATATTAGACTAGTGAGTAAAGGGAACACACCAACACTAGGGAGACCACCTTCAATAGCCTAACAACTGAGGGCTCAAGGAAATG
This sequence comes from Picea engelmannii, assembly GCA_009831015.1. Lineage (NCBI taxonomy): Eukaryota > Viridiplantae > Streptophyta > Pinopsida > Pinales > Pinaceae > Picea > Picea engelmannii. Next base: position 40,909 of record ML791339.1, read on the forward strand.
AGGGATCAGGGATAGAAGCGATGTCCCATTGTTCCAAGAGAGGGACAAATCTAGATAGGATACTAGTATACCTGCACCAACCTTTTTATTAGCTATTCTAGGGAGTCATTAATGACATGTGAGTAGAGATGGAGGATTCAAATGTGGATTCCTACATAGGCATTTGTTATTGAGTAGAAACCACTCTTATGGTTAGAAATACAAGTTGGCTAGATCGCTAGGGATCTAACATAAGGTGGGATCAACAAGGCCCCTCCCCCTAATGACTTAGAGCCTCTAGGTATGATCCCCCCATCATACTAGTGTGTATTTTGTAGTGGGAAAGATTCCCCTTAGTTTTTCAATGGTAGCATAGTATATGTATTCCATTTTTGGAGGAGACATTTATGATGTAAACAATACATATACATGTGTGTGTGTGTGTGTGTGTGTGTGTGTGGCTTGTTTATGGTTTATGCATGTTTATGAAGACATGTATTGGTGTTTAATTTACATGATTTTGGTTATCATGAGATGATATATACATGTTATGGTTTTTTTACTTTCATACTTATAAATCGTTAATGTGATAAATGTCAATATAGAATGTGATTTTCTATGTTAACTACAAAAGTATCATAACTTCTAGGATAACAAATGAATTTGATGGTATCAAATTGGCGTGACATAAGCCTAACATATATATATATTTTTTGAAAATATGAGGATTACAAATGCTATAAAAAGTTGTTGAACTTCACAACAAGGAGGTGAGAATTGAGATGACCATGAAGATGGTGTATGTGACATTTGATTGCAATGAGAAAGTAATCCAATTAGGACATCATATATACCTTGGTTATTAATGGTAGGGCCTATGAAAATCCCACATAAATGGAGTAGTGTATGTAAGGGAGAGTAAATGGGCCATGATACTAAGGTAATATTTTGAGTACAAAAACTCATGCTATTGGCAAAAACAATATGATAGGTAGGTTGTAGGAACTTATAAACAAGATAAGAAAACTAACCAAAGGGAAACAAACAAAATGGAAAATGAAACCAAATAATTAAAAAAGTTGATTTATATATAGATGTGAGTGGGTGGTGCTAGCGAACATAAGCATAGAACCTATTCAAATACAACTTATGAGTAACAGACCCAGAACAACAACCCATTTTATTTTATCTCTTGTTGTTTCTCTGATATCAATCTGAAACATACCCATCGCCCATGTACTTCCAAATTCATCATCTTGGATTGATTTCAAATTTTGAGACCAATTAATTAATAAAGAAGCATGAAATAAACACATGTAGTCATCAAGATTCATGCTAAACTATAAAATAATACTCAATCAACTGTGCACGGTAATAACCAGCAACATGCATAGCATAAGGGTAAAATCATGAATATGGGTAACACTTTTGCTTATTTTATGACAAAAAAAACTGTATTTTCACAAGTTCTTCAACTTCCGGCATACAAAAGTATTTGTTTTATTTAGAATTTCACTTTATAGTAAAAACAAAACTTGTGAATAATTTTGTTATATTTCTAATGACTATTTTTCAATTTTTTTTTATCAAGATTTGATATGTCAATTTGACAATTGTTTAACAGTATGTTCCTTAAACATGAAAGGAATAATAATGAGTTATTGTTTTCCACAACAATGTATCTATTATTAAACTTATGTTTTTAAGAAATGAAATATACTGCAACAATCTACAGAGACTCTATTTTATTATGATTATAATTTTGAATCTAACGGATGAATATTATAATTTCTAGAATTTTTTGAAGTTGACCAAGATGAAAACGTTGCATATTTTAAACATATGTTTTTCTACACCTTGTATCTATCTTAATTTTTACTTAAAAGTAAAATCTAAAAATACCCTTTTGAATAGAACAGTTTAACAATTATGAATATAAATTTTCCATAATTTTCCATTGTGTATTTTTAGAGATATGGATTTTTCATTTCACCGAATCATAATCTCACCTAAAAATATTATGCAATGATTTTTTATAAAATTAAATAAAATTAGATAAAAATAATGAAAATGAAAACAAATTATACCCAATGAAAGTAGATTCAATTTTTAAAATGTTGGTATCAATTCTCAAACTAAATTCTGAGTATTTGTAGGAGTTCGCTACCTCCAAAGATGAAGTAAGATGGAGAGAATTTGCAGTTTCCCGCAAATAGTCCCATTTTCAAGTTTTCGGCTGAAATATTCTTTCAGTCGAAACCTAGTTTTTAATGGAATCCATTAAAAATAAATGTTTCGGCTTAAATATGCTTTCCACGGGAAATTAATTCATCCAAAAAACATTGTACACAAATTTTGAGGGCACCGTTAAATTTGAAGTGAAAATTTTCGGCCGAAAGCAACATTTGTTTGGCTAAAAAATTGTCGCTAGAAATTTTGGAGACCCGATTGTCATGAAAGTGTTACCCAGATTCATGATTCTACCCATAAACACATCACAAAGATAATATTTAATACACATGGGAAATAAATATACAAGTAGATAAACTCATGGCAGAGAAATTATGTTTAAAATTTAATCACACCAACTGGTTGTAGACAATGAATGTTCCACCCAACTTTAGGCTTTGTTGCACATAAAATATCTTCAACAAGCCACCTCTAAGCCAAGGATATGAATCCAAAAGGACGAGTCTCAGACTGACACTCAGTTCCAAAACTAGTCAACAATCAAGCTCTCATAGGTTTCTCAACCACACAACCAAATCCAGTCTACCAACTCTCTTTCCTTTAAACCTACACCACCCAAAGAAAATGAACCCCCTTCATTGCCACACAATCCCTTGGGATTTCCACCTCTTTCCAGGACTCCAATGCTACTGGAAAGGAAATCTCAATACTGGAACTATCAGGATTCACAATTGTGAACAAGGTTTATCGACATGCCAATGCATCCACACACTCAAGAATTAATTCATTATTAGAATACACCATTAATTCTTACATCTAGCCAACCATGGATTCTTACATTCAGTAATTCATTTTCCCTTCCCCATAAAAAAACAATAATGAGAAGAAGAGTGAATTGAGAGAGGAATGACTCCAAATGACTTAAGTAACAATGAATGTCCAAGCCCCAAGACAATCAAGAACAAGGTTTTAATAAACAATGCATTGTTGGATTACTATGAGGGGGGGTGAATCAATAATAGACCAATTAGAATCCTTCTTAAACCAAATAATCCTAGTTTTATATCAATGTAGAATTATCATCCAATAATGAGCAATGAACAAATGAACAATCATACACATACACAGTACACCAGTGTTTTACATGGAAACCCAAAGCGAGAGAAAACCACGGAATGCTTTTTCTTATATGTCTTGAAGAATTACGTTCATTTGAAGCACCAACTTCCTTTGTTTTCCAGCTGCAACTGGAAGGAGGCTCCAACCCCCTAGTTTCTCAGGCTAAAACCCGAGGGAAGCTCCAAATCCCCAATTCTCTGGCTACAACCAGAAGGAGGCTACAACCCCCTATGCTCTTTGGCTACAACCCCCTATGTTATTCAGCTACAACCAGAAGGTGGCTACAACTGCCTGTCCTTGCCCCATCCAACTGCCCTGAAGTAGAAGTATAATGATGGTGTTAGCATCAAAAGTCACCCCTAGATTGCAACAGGAGTAGAGCCCGACGCCCATTAGTTTATGTCACGATTTGTTTAATGGGGTGATCAAATGGAGATTAACTCAAAACGATCTGGTTCTAACTCTGAAACTAGACCAGGCATGCATGGGCAAGTGAGGTCTTAGATAGCTTCAGATAGTGAGTTGTAGTAAGGGTGAGTAGGGGGAAGACTTATATTAGAGAGATGCAAAGGTCTATCGTAAACATCAGGTTCCTAACAGACTATGGAAGAAGACATCTAAACGCAAGATATTCTTACGCTCAAACGAAGAAAACTAGAGACAACAATAGTGCCACAATAAATCCTTTATCACAACATAATTGCCATAATTCGTGCAAATCAGTCGATCATGAACTCTCTTAGTATAAGAGGAAAACCAGATGGAGTGAGAAGACTGCATGTCATTAAACAAGAAATCTTACATACCAATACATAACCAGAGAACTAGAGTCTGTGCTAAAACTTTACAATCGGGAGCTTTGCTCTACCATTGATGCCTTCAAAAATGAAAAAAACTGAGTACATATACTTGGACATCTTTTCCCAACAGAGGCGTTCTCACCCTTCAAGGCATAGCGTCTCTTCAATCAATCTTCGGGCAGAAGTCCTTCGTCAGACGTCTCCTTAACTTCACATGGCCTTTGCAGGGGAGGAGTAGCTGAGCCAGTAAATGTTGAGCTAGCGTGTGCAGACCTCCTCCGATTGGTCAAGAACTCGACATGGATCCTCTAGAAAAATGGGTACATAGGACCCTCTCGAGCAGTCCACTTGCCAGACCCTCCATTCCTCACATTTAATGAATGAGGAGAGGTTTCAACCACCCCTTCTTGCCTTCATTTACTTCAAGCGAAAACCAGGGCCAAGGTCAGATCAAATGGCACTTGGAGATCGTGGTAATTCCTTCTGTGAACATACATGACGACTTCAGCCCTTCCTGAGCAGCTCTTTTCTTTCCCAAATGACTATGGGCTATGACCACGTGCTTATCCCCAAGGAACCTTCGGCGTTTGTGAATGGGAGGGAGCTAATCCTTGCTTCTTAAAATCATGATGAGAAAAATGTTGAGGCAGCTTAATCTGGCGCCACGTGCCCCTCTAGGTCTAACGGTCCTGAATTCACCCGATGTTGTCGTGGGCCCACCTTTGGGCACCTTTAGAGCTTCGTTCCTCAAGGCTGGGAGGAGGTTGATCCTTTCTCTTTGAATGCGCGATGCATGAAGGGGCGATGGAACTTAATCGCGCATCATATACCCCTCTTTTGATCGAACATCCCGGAACACTTTCGGTGATACTGTGGGCCCGTCATTAAAAGTGATTTTCATTTCATGATTCACGTGTCAGAGACCCTTGGTTCCTCTTCTTCAACTCCTGCTTCTCGAGATGATGATATGGGTAGGGCTCCCTTTCTGGTCAGCGCTCTCCATATGTAATCGTTGGCTAGGGCCCAAGTACTAGGGCCTCTCACTACTCATGATCTCGCAATTTGGAGTATCAAACTTTGGCATTCTCCCTTCGCAAAGTCCCAAGACGTGATGGTCAGCGACGATTGACCTCCTCCGGGCACTTTTCATAACTCGAAATCTCATGCAACCAAAGGGATATGGTCCGCCTTTCGAGCTCACAAACCCCGAGCTCAATAAATAACACTATGCTTGAACTGCTTGCGATCAATGGCCCTCGTAACTTCGCGAGTGCCTTCCGAAGGATTCCAACCATTGACTTCCTTAAAACTTTTAGCGCTATACTTGACGCGACTCGGTCAATCTGCAATGAAATGCCCACTCACTTGATTTTAAGTCTGAAAATGACTTATTATGTGTGTTGTGCTTGGGCGCCTTTCGTGCAACCTACAGACCGGGTATCCCTATGCTGAAGATAAGTAATTTTGCTAACATTAGGCTCCATGGGGGATAGATTTATCCCTGTGATGCTCTAAGGACTCATTTTTCAGTTCCAGTGCCTTTTTGTTGGGCTATGGAGTCATTTACTAGGCTGAAAAACAAAAGTAAACAAAGAACCAAAAGGAAAATATTTACAAACAAAGGAGCCACCGAGGGATCAGACAAAACATTTCTTCAAAAAATGCCCATTTACTGGGCTATTAAAATCTTCTTTACCCTCCAAATCCTGCAACCTGTATGTGTTATTTGAGAAAACTTCAAAGATATTGAAGGGCCCAATCCACAGGGCTTCAAATTTTTTGTGTTTTCCCTTATCTTTTTTAGGAGCATCCCATTTCAGTATCAGGTCCCCTATCTGGAACTCTTCCTTCTTGGCCTTCTTATCGAAAACCTGCTTAACCCTCTACTGATGATCCTAAATTCTGATCATTACCTACTCTCTGGCCTACTGGACTTCTACCAGTTGATGAATCCTTCTGATCATGTCATTGGGCTCTTCTTGATAATCCTGGAAGAACTTCGCTACTAGAATGGCCAACTAGGAAGGGAAGACAGCTTCTGCTCCATAGACTAACTGGAAAGGGGAGATGCCTATAGATTTCTTGGTGGTCACCCGATCAGCCCATAGAGAGAATTTCATCTTCGAGTTCCATGCCCTTTTGTTGTCCTCCAGTAATCTTTTGATGATCCTTATTAGGCTTTTGTTGGAGGACTCTGGTAAACCATTTCCCTGGGGATAGTATGGTGTGGAGTGAATTAGATTGATCCCGAATTGTTCGCAGAACCTGATTAATGGCTCAGCCTTGAAAGAGGCTACGTTATCAGTAATAATCATTTTTAGGCAGTCGAACCTTACGACGAGGTCTTCCAGGAATACAATGATTACCTTGTGGGAAGTGTTCCTGGTGGGGATAGCTTCAATCCACTTAGTAAAGAAATCTGTGGTAGTCAGGATCCATTTTTGTTGCCCGTTGTAAGCAGGGTGGATTTCTCCAATAAAATCCAGGCCCCATTGTTGGAAAGGTCCCGAAAAAACTACAGGTTGTAAAGGCAGAGACTTGAGCTATTGCTTTCTTGAAAATCTTTGGCATGTGATACAGGCTCTAACTTCTCGATGGACATCAACGAACAAGGTGGGCCAGTAGTATCCAACCCTGAGGATTTTGTGGGTTGTGGCCTTCCAGAAGTGGTGCCCTCCACATAGGCCACTGTGAAACTTGACCATGATCCTATCAGCCTCTTGTGGATCCATGCATTTTAAAAGCACCCCCAAGGGGTCTTTCCAGTATAAGATTTGATCAATAAGGCAATATCTGACTGCCTTAAGCTTCAGATCTCTTGCTTTATTTCTTTGTAGGCCATCTGGGGGCCGCAACTCCTACAAAAAATATATGACATCCTTATACCAAGGACATCGAGCCAATGGGGGCTCTCTGTGAGGGTCTATTTCAGATAGTTGACCCCACTGAATTCCTGAGCATTCGTTCATGAAACTTACCCCCAAAGATTGGCAATTGGCTTCAGCCAGTAACTTAGCTAAGCCTTGACCCTTGATCAATTTGGTAGGCCTTATTTCCAGGTCAAATTCCAGGATTTTGGCTATCCATTTACTTCTCCTCCCATCTATGTCGGGTTGTACTAGGATGTCCTTCACAAAGGCTGAAGGAACATATGTGATCACTTTTGAGTGCAAGACATAGACTTTGAAATCCTTGAGGGATTTCACTAAGGCATAGGCCTGCTTCTCCATGATTTCATATCTGACCTCTACATCTCTTAATGCCTTGCTGAAGAAGGCAATGGGTTGCTCTTTCCCTTCCTCATTTCTCTGCAACAAGACCGCTGCTACTGTATCAAAAGAGGCGAAAGAGAAAATTAGGAAATCTTTCGAATAGTTAGGATTGATCAACACTGGTGCCTCAGTCAATGATTTTTTTATTTGGAAAAAAGATTCCCTGGGTCCAGCAGTCCATTTCACTTCATTTCCCTTCTTGAGCATGGTTGTGATGTGTTTCACTAGCTCAACAAAATTCGAGACGAATCTCCTCAAAAAATTAATCTTCCCCAAAAAGGCCTGAATTTCCTTCTTTGACCTGGGAAGTGACAGGGTCCAAATTGCCTCCACTCTGTTAGGATCAATCCCCACTCCTCTTGCTGATACTATATGGCCTAATAACTTCCCCTCCTCCATAGAGAATAAAGACTTCTTGGGTTTTAGAGAAAGGCGAACCTTTGACATTTTGAGAAAACTTTTCTCAGGTGGAAGCAATGCTCTTTATTCGACCTTGAGAAGACTGTTATGTCATCCAGATAGATCACCACAAACTTATCTTTCTCCCCGATGAAGGCTATGTCCATGGCTCGCTAAAATGTTGCTCCTGCATTCATCAGTCCAAATGGCATTTTGGCATACATGAATGTGCCCCAAGGAGTGGTGAAGGTCATTTTTTCTCTATCCTTAGGCATGATCGATATCTTATTATAGCTAGAGAAACCATTGATCATGGAGATCCTATATGCATTGGTTACCCTCTGCAATATGTGCTCCATGTTGGGCAGGGGATAATTGTCTTTCTTTGAGCTCCTATTCAGGTTCCTGAAGTCGACACAAAGCCTGATTTATCCACTTTTCTTCCTTACTGGAACCAAATTGGCCACCCAATAAGAATATCTCAAGGGGACGATGATCTGGGCCTCCAACAACTTCTTTACTTCTCTCTCCATGACAGGCAGCAACATGGGATTTATCTATCTAAGCTTCTGCCTAAATGGCTTAGCCTCTTCCTTCAGTGGGATCTTATGTTCAATGACGAACGTGTCATATGTCTTGAAGTCTTTGTAGGTCCATGCAAACACATCAGCAAATTCTTTCAGTAACTCAGTATATTCGGCCCTTCATTATGTGGTCAAACAGCTTGACAGCTTGACAAACTTAATCTCCTCCAGTGTGCCAATGTTGCACTCGACTGTGTCAGCACCTTCACCTGAAACTCTACCCTTCACCACCACATCATTCCCATCGAACAATCTTTCTAAAGGAATAAGTCCCCTCGGAATGTGATTGCTAGGCAACTGAATAATCTGGTGGTTAGCAATTTTATTTAAAAACACCTCGGGGTGAGGGTTATCTTCTGTATCAGGATCCTGATCAATGTGAAACGTAGAAAATTCATCAATAGACTGGAGAAACTTCTCTTTTTCTATATCATCCTCAAATACCTTCCAATGCTTGACATTGTCCGGTACAGAGGGCCTATATTTTATCTCAACATCATATTTGGCCATAGGTGGCTGAGGGACCCTGAAATGGCTAGCTGAGACGCCAAAGAATCAGCCACAACATTATCCTCCCTTGGAATAAAAGAGATGTTGAAGGCTAAGAAGGAATTGTCGATTAGGTCCCATACTTCATTTCTGTAATTTCTGAGTTGAGGGTGCTTAGCCTGATAAGCGTTTCTGATCTATTGGACCACCAACTCTGCATCTCTAAACACTTCTACCTCATGAATTCCCAATTCCCTTGCAGCTCTCAATCCTAGAACAAGGGCTTCATACTCTGCCACATTGTTGGTGGTTTCAAATTCCAGCTTATATGATAGGGACATGGTTTCCTGAGAAGGGGACACAAAAAACACCCCAGTGCCAGTGCCTTCCCTGGAACAGGGTCCATCAAAAAAAAATTTCCAAACGAGGGTGATGGAGGGAGGAAGTTCACGAGGAGTGGTGGGATACTTTCTGAGTTCAAGAGGAGGCTCAATAACATGAGTGAGTTGCATTAAACTGGAACCTAAATCAGTGTCCAAGGTGAAAATGGGATGGTTGGTAAGATTGGCTTCATCACTGATTATATAGGTCAGTTGGGCTTCTCTGTATAGTCTTCTATGCTCTCCTCCAAACACTGGGATAGTAGCATATATGAGGTCCATCTGCAAGGTTCCCCCCAGTCTTTTTATCCAAGATCTTGATAACAACATACCGGATTTGGGGGGGACATCAGCCACTACAATATCTATGACCACACTTTTCATGGGCAACTGGAACAAGGTCATGACCAGGTCTTTGATAACCCTGAGGCATTGAACTTTCCTGGAGTCGAAGGAATAGAGGTCATGATAGGCTCAGGTGACTTCTAGCCCTAACTCTTCCATGACAGTTTTGGGCATGAGGTTGTGAGAAGCCCCTGAATCCATCAAGCATTTGTGCAGTACCTTATCATGTATGTTCAAGGAAGTGTAGAAGGGAGGGGATGAGTCATTCCTGTCTTCTACCATAGGACCTAGAATAACTATAGGCTTTTCATCTTGCAAATTGATGGAGTCTATGGGAAGGCTTGAGACCTTGAATTGTAAAATCTTAGAGAAGCGTTTCTTGAACCCTTCATGTTTAATCAATTCGGTTAGGGGCACAGGGATTCTAATTTTTTGTATTTCATGCTCGAAATTAAAAGAAGATGTAAGCTTTGGGATTTCTCTTATTTCGGGGGCATGACTCTGGACTATGGGAGAGGTTTGTTTTTTTTACCTTTGTGACTGTCTACTTCTTCATTAGTGGGCCTCTCTATTCTAGTGGACTACTCAAGAACATCAGGTGTTACTGCCTTCTTCTGAGACCTTAGGTCATACCTGCCTTGGCAGCCACTAGTCTTGTTTTCCTTGCTTAGTTCATTTAGTTGGTTGTTCATGAGGGACTCCTTGTATGCTAATTGAGTTAGATGAGGAAAAGGAGGAGTTTCTCCGAAGTAATGGATTTCAAGATCGAGCTCACCTATTTCCCCTTCTTCCTCCTCAGCCATAAAATTGTTTTGGAAAGGGGCCTGAATCTTCTGGTCTTCTCTGTCTCTTCCCTTCTCCCTTTGCACAGTTGAGGAAGTAATATTGTTTGGCATCCTGAAACCTCCTTTGTTTTCGGTGTTCTGAGGGCACTTGTATGCTTGGCTTCCTTCCATCTTCATTCACTCCATCTCTGCAGACAGAGACTTCACCATTTTGGTCAGTTCATCCATTTGAGGGTGGGGCACCGATGGGCTAGAAGTTGAGGCTTCGGATCTTCCCTTTCTTCTATCTGCGTTGGCCTTGTTCCTTAGTCTCTCAGATGCTAACACATTGGATTCCACTTCTATGGCCACATATTGCATTTAGGCTAAGGAGGTGGCTCTTCTTTCCCTCAATAAAAGATAGAAATCGGGTCCAAATGCACTGGCATAAGAAATATTGGCCGAGGCTTATGATGGCTTTATTTCGACGGGGATCTTGTTATACATCTTATTGAATCTTTTGGAGAAGTCGGAGATAGAATCTCCATCCATATTCTTCAAAGACCCAAACTCTATCATGTAATACATGAAATCCTTCCTATCGCCCCACTGCCTTAGGAAAACACTATCCAGGGCTTCGATCCCCACGATAGATCTGGGGGCTAATCCTCTAAACCATTTCCTCACCTCACCATCCAGGCTCTGGACGAAGACTCTCATCTAGACATCTTCATTGTCAATGTTGAGGTTGTCTGCATAATTGTAGAAAGAAGTCAGGTGCTCTTCTGCAGTTATGTTCCCTTCCCCAGTGAACTTGGGCATATACTTCAAGTAATCTCCAGCAGGGAGAGGATTCATAGGATGGGGTAGGATTAAGGGAGCATATCTGGAAGTGACTATGGAATCTATTCTATTTAAAGGGGGATTAGCACCAACCATAGGGATATTAGGTGGAGGAGAGATCAGAGGAGAAGGAGTTCATGAAGGGGCTATTGGGAATGAGTCTTGAAGTGGAGTGGGAAACAAGAGGGGATTTAAGGAGAAAGCTAACGAGCTCAAGTCAACAGGTGCTTCTCTTTGTGCAGGAGTGGGGAAATCTTATATAGTCCTGGGTCTATGCCAAGGTACAGCTTCAGAGGAGAGGGGAGTGGCAAGGATTTCTCCCTCCAATCCCAGACCAGGAGGGGAAAACTCAGCAGGAACACTCTCAAAATTCAGGAAACGGGGAACTTCAGAAAACGGTCTGCTGGGAAGATGAGGAGAAGAAAATGGATTTTCTACAGAAGGAGATAGTGGATTACCTGGTTCAATGGTGGAAGCTTCTCCTTCAGAGGCCTTTCCTTTTCTGAAAATCACCTCTGGATCAGCTACAGGTGTAGATAGGGGCAGTTGTGGATGTGATCGCGTGTGTCTGCCTCTAGAAGCCACAACTAAAACAACAGGTTCACTCCAGTGGAGTCGTCACAATGGAGTCTCCAGGTGAACAGTAGCAATCTTCAAAGGCTTTGATACCTGATGAACCTTCAGAATCAGAGGCTCAATGTCATTCAATCCCAGAGAAAATTTTTGACTTTGTCCCCGACAACGATGCCAGAAATGTTAGCATCAGAAGTCACCCCTGGATTGCAACAGGAGCAGAGCCCGACACCCATCAGTTTATGTCACGATTTTTTTAATGGGGTGATCAAATGGAGATTAACTCAAAACGATGTGGTTCTAACTCTGAAACTAGACCAGGCATGCATGGGCAAGTGAGGTCTTAGATAACTTCAAACAGTGAGTTATAGTAAGGGTGAGTAGGGGGAAGACTTATATCAGAGAGATGCAAAGGTCTATCATAAACATCAGGTTCCTAACATATTGTGGAAGAATACGTCTAAACGCAAGATCTTCTTACGCTCAAATGCAGAAAACCAGAGACAACAATAGTGCCACAATAAATACTTTATCACAACATAATTGCCATAATTCGTGTGAATCAGTCGATCACGAACTCTCTTAGTATAAGAGGAAAACTAGATGGAGTGAGAAGATTGTCTGTCATTAAACAAGAAATATTACATACCAATACATAACCAGAGAACTAGAGTCTGTGCTAAAACTTTACAATCGGGATTTTCTCTCTACCATAGATGCCTTCAAAAATGCAAAAACCTGAGTACATATACTTGGAAAGATTTTCCCAACAGAGGTGCGCTTTCCCTTCAAGGCGTAACGTCTCTTCAATCAATATTTGGGTGGAAATCCTTCGTCATACGTCTCCTTAACTTCACATGGCCTTTGCAGGTGATGGTTGACCTCCTCCGGGAACTTTTTGTAACTCGAAATCTCGCACAACCAAAGGGATATGGTCCGCCTTTCGAACTCACGAACCCCGAGCTTGAGAAATAACACTGCGCTTGAACTGCTTGCGATCAACGACCCTCGTAACTTCGCGAGTGCCTTTTGAAGGATTTCGACTGTTGACTTCCTTAAAACTTTTAGCGCTATACTTGACGCGACTCAGTCAATCTGCAATTACCCATCAATCGTTGTTCTTCTCTATCATTGAATCCTTTCCACTGAAGAATGAAATGCCCACTCGCTTGATTTTAAGTCTGAAAATGACTTCTTCTGTGTGTTGCACTTGGGCGCCTCTCGTGCAACCTGCAAACTGGATATCCCTATGCCGAAGACAAGTAATGTTGCTAATAGATGGAACTACTATCACACTATCACTGTGAGATATACTACTGTAAACATGTACCAATAAACCTGAACCATGCATCAACCTGTACCTCAACCTATAATTAACCTGTACCATAAACAAGTGCATCAACCATGCACCAACCTATAGCAAACAACCTGTAATCAATATGTACCATAAAAATGTACAACCAACAATGTACCAAGTATGTACCAATCATGTTTCAACTACTCATCAACTATGACTCATCAATATGTACCAACATCATCAACTATACACCACATGTATGTGCCATCTCATCAACTACTTGTCTCAACCATGTACACAACATGTACCTTACCCAAAATCCCTCATCAATTTCATCATCCAAATATGATTTATAACTCTATAATAGACCTGGTGTATATGATCACATACCTACAAACCTTCCTTAACTTTAACAACAAGAGACTAGCATTTTCATCAAACTTTTCTTTAGTCTTACATGACTAGTTTTGGATTAGTCAACAACCCTAATTTGAAATAATCATAATTTTTTACCTGTAATGAATAAAGATATGAAACTGATACAAAATTTTATTCAGTGTATTTTATGTAATTCCTCTAGGTGTCACTACTTGGAACCTCTCAGAAAAGGAGTTATAGAAACAATGGCATACCTTGCTGAATTTTGGCTTATTCTAGAGAGCGACCTTGTAGAGCGTGCCCCTCATGGAATATTTTTTGAATCGGTCTGAAACTATTACACATAATACTAATGACTATATGATAACTAAAAAATTTAGTCTTACTGAATTTGGATCTGTTATGAAGAAGTTATGACGTTTTTACCCAAAACCTTTGTTTAAGACTAGTTTCAGGACTTGCCACAAACCCTATTTTCCACAGAGTGTAAATCCAAAAAAAATAAACCCCACAAGATGAATTTTTTACCACAGATACTTGGATATGTTTCCTCAATGGAATATCAATTTCACAGTAAGAATCATTCTAGAAAAAATGTTATTGAGAAAATGGTGAGATGACTTGTAAATAACATACCTTAGAAAGCATCATCAAAAGAATTTATCCTTCCTTGAATTCCGGCCTTCTTTTCTTCACCTTCCCTCAGAAATTTGGCTTATATATCCTTTGGTTACCTCAGAAACCTATAGATATTCAATATTCTCAAGTGTTATATGAAATTAGAGAGCCTTGCCTCTTATTTATACTCTCCAAGTAGCTTCCTTAAAAACATCTTCTAGGTCACTTTGCCCACTTTCCTTATTTTAGGGTTAACCCACTTCTAATTTCTCCATTAAATTTATTACTTAAATAATTCATTTGTATTCACTTTGAATTATAGTACACTCATAACTTCACTTTATTATTTACCTTCTAAAAACTCTTAAACCACTTTGACTACTTTGACCTTTTGGGGCTTCTAGATGACATATGAGGGTCCTCCAACTTCGTAAGGCCATAACTCTCAAAACGTGAGGAGTTATGTGACGTTCCACATACCACCAGAAATGGAATGAAAATAACTATCCATCTAGGATATTTTCATTGATGAATTCATTGACATGAATCTCATTATTCCACAAATAATCATGGTTTCTCTAACCATACTTCTAGGATAACTCAATCCACAAAGTGTCTTCCCATGAGGGATTTCACCATAAGGGGACCACTTTGGAGTTCATCCATTTATACTTATTATCAACCATCACAAGAAAATAATGAGTCATATTTACATCAAACAATCTTGGGTCCATTACCCAAACCTTTATGCTACTGGGCTTTCTTCAAGGGTTGACATTAATGACAATCAACCTTAATCAACAATATCCCCCTTTGGCATTGATGGAAACACTCTTATGCAAAACTTAAATTATGTCATGCAATAATGAAGTCATATCACTCATGCTCCCCCTGGAAACATACCTCTTTCCTTTGCATCTCTGTGACCATTTCTCCCCCTAGAACCATGCCTCTGTCCTCTGCATATGATGAATCTCTCCCCCTTTGTCATCAATGGAAAAGGTATATTTCCATCTTGGGCTACTCCCCCTGACTAAGACATCTAATATAAGCATTCAAAAGAATTCATTTTGGAGTAGAAATAACTCTGAGTCTCTGGCGAAGATACTCAAAGGCTTCCCGTGGAAGTGGTTTTGTAAAAATGTCTGCCACTTGTTCTTTTGTGCCCACATACTCAACTTTGATGTTCTTTTCTGCAACTTGTTGACATGGAAAGTGATACTTTATTGGAATGTGCTTTGTCTTGGAGTGAATCACTAGGTTCTTTGAGATATTGATGGCATGTGTATTATCACAATAGATTGAAATGGGCTCATCATACTCAACATGTATATCTGTCAAAGTTTGTTTCATCCAAAGAACCTGTGTACAACATGTTCCTGCTGCAATATACTCTACCTCCTCTATAGATAGAGATATTGATGATTGTTTGTTTCTTAGCCATGATACTAAACACTCAACCAAATAGAACGTTGCTCCACTGGTGCTTCGTTGGTCATCAATACAACCTGCCCAATCTGCATTTGTGTAGTATATAAGAGATAGATCCTTTCCTTTTGGATACCATAATCCAAACTCTTATGTTCCTTTGAGATATCTAAAAATTCTCTTCACTGCTAATTCATGTGATTCCTTTGGTTCTGCTTGAAATCGTGCCGCCTATACAACTCCCTACATTACATTTGGTCTAGATGTTGTCACATATAGTAGGTTGCTAATCATTGACCTATATTGCCTATCATCTGTAGACTTTGAATCATCATCTTTTCTTAACTTCCAACTGGTTTGCAATCTTCCATTCTGAACCTCTTTAACATTTCTTTGATATACTTGGTTTGAGAAATAAAAATTCCTTGGTTTCTTTGACATATTTGAAGTCCCAGAAATAAGGATAGTTCTCCAAGTAATGACATTTCAAATTCATTCTGCATATCCTTTGCAAATTTCTAGCTTAACCTGTCATCATCACTACCAAAAATAATATCATCAACATAAACTTCAATTAATAAAATATTACCTTGACTTACCTTGATCTAGAGGTTGTTGTCTGCACTTCCTTTTATGAACCCTATCTGCTATAAATATTTATCCAGTCTAGAGTACCATGCTCTAGGAGCCTGTTTTATACCATACAAGGCCTTCTTTAATTTGCACAGATAGTCTGCATTCTTTGACAACTGAAATCCTTCTGGTTATTCAATGTAGACTTTTTCTTCAATTTCCCCATTCAAAAAAGTTGATTTTACGTCCATCTAATACACTTTAATATTTTTGCAGCATGCATAATCTAAAAACAAAAAGATTGCTTCCATTCTAGCAACTAGGGCAAATGTCTCTTCAAAGTCGACTCCTTCAATATGTGCATATCCTTTACATACCAATCTAGATTTGTTCTTTGTAACCTGTCCATCTTCATTCAATTTATTCCTGAAAACCCATTTTTTGCCAATCACGTTCTTATTCTTTGGTCTTGGAACCAATTACCAAGTGTCATGTTTATCTATTTGGTCAAATTCTTCATCCATGGCCTTATTCCAAAATTCAACCTTTTTGGCTTCTTCAAAACAATTTGGTTCAATTGTAGATAAGAGTGCTAGGTGTGTTTGTTCTGGTGAACAAATTCTTCTTCTGTTCTCAACTCCTGCATCTTTGTTTCCGATAATCTGATCTGAAGGATGATTCTTCTGTACTCATCTACTAGGTGTCTTTAGAGACACTTGCTAAACTTGATCTTCTGCTTCTGTCGGATTCTTGTTAGGACCCTGAAATGTCCCTTTTTCACTACACCTTTTGATCATTCAACCTTCTCATTCCTAAGCTAAATGAGTATTATAATGAGCACCAAGACCCTTTTTTTCCAAGGTATGAACTATTCATCTTGCTTTTATATTTTCATTTACTTAGCATGTTTGATTGATAATGTTCACATATTTTACCCATGAAATGATTTAACTAATGATCAAAATGTTAGAACAACCCACTTCGAGAAACTCGTTGCTGTTATAGCTATGCGCCAATCCTGGAAGCTGTTACATGACTTCTGCAACGGATGTCCATCAATCCTGGAAGTTGTTACACAACTGCTACGACAGAAGCCTATTAATCTCAGAAGTTGTTACAACAGACGCCACCAGTCCTGTTGTGATACGATTGCTGCAACACCTGCTGATTAGAATGCTGGCTCACGATGTTGATGAAGGAGAATTTAAGATTTTGTATTAATGATATCTAATGAACAGCCTGAAAATCAAGGATTCTCAAGACTATTTTGTTTTTTAACACTGAACAACTCTGACTTTAAATAGTAGAGATTTTGTCATGTAAAGGGTTGTTAGTCTTTTTCCTTGAACTGAAGAAAGTAACGATTATTGTACATAGACATCTTTTTGGCAATTAAATGAAGAAGTGGATTGAATTTTTTTAGCAGACTATAACCTATCTCTTTGAGTGGATTCAGTGAGAAGGAAAGGGCCCACCTTCCTAATCGATTCCTCTCTATTTCGAATTCTAGATTTAGTCATTTTCATTGCAAATGGTTTAACTGTTAGATATTTCTGAATACAACTGTTGTTACAGTTTAGTTCCTTCTTGGTAAATGCACATAAACTTGTCTCATGAGAATTAGAAGTCAGTTGTTGAACATGGATGGAGAACTGCTTTTCCTTTTTTTTGCATTAGGTTAAAATATTGTTTTGGAGAATTAAAAGTGTGAAGTAGCTTCTTGCAATAAGTAGATTTCCCTTCCGCAATAGTATAGAATTTCTTCTGGCAAAAGTAAATTAGAAAGTTAGATTAAGGTAGGCAATTCATGGTTTTTGTATATTCATCAGTTTAGATTTCAATTATGATTTTAAGTCTGTAGCACTCCAGTTGTATCAGCACAATTATGTTAGTGATAATTTTCATTTGTTTTGTTAAAAAAGAACTTCCCTACTACAATTAGATTAGAGATGCTTTCATAATCTAGCATAGACTGTGCAGAATTATCTTGAAATAATAGACTTCCCTGGGTTGACAAATTATATTGAACACTTTGATTTTCCATTCAATTAGACAATTAAAGTGCCC
Organism: Picea engelmannii; assembly: GCA_009831015.1. NCBI lineage: Eukaryota > Viridiplantae > Streptophyta > Pinopsida > Pinales > Pinaceae > Picea > Picea engelmannii. Next base: position 59,007 of record ML791339.1, read on the forward strand.
AACATTTTGGCACCATTGTCGGGGAAGATAATTGTAGATTTTGGTAAGCACACTAGTTTTTTTTTTTAGGCATGAATAGTCTGCATGAATCACCAAACGTGAGAATGAAGCCCCAAAAATACTAACATTATAGGCAGCAGAGGACGTGGAGGAAGAAATCCTAACATACTGGGAAGACAAACCATTGTTGATGAGATAATAGCCAAAGCAGATTCTTCTTCAAGATCCATTTTTCGCCATGCCAATCCTCCAAGAGGACGTGATCCGCAGTTAGCAAAAACACCCCCTCTCGAAACATCGCTCTCATCAAGGGCTGAAGCTGAAATCAAAGCTGAATATTTGTCATCAAAAAATCAACAAGCAACACTGGAGAACATTGAGGATCAAGGCAGTATAGCCTGGAACTGATAAAACCTAGAAGAACCTGCTTATCAGATCAACGGTCAGATAGTCACTAAGGAAGAGTGGGATTCTATTCATATTGAGTGGAGGGAGAGAGTACATATGAAGAATCAAGGGGATAATGAAGAAAATATCTACCAAGAGAATCTACATAACAACGAGGATCAGGTAAACAATGAAAACACTATCTCTACCCTGGTTTTTCCTATTTATGATGTTCCCACATGAGGGATGGCTCCTATGAAAAACATACCTCTCTCAGCTCTCCCAAATTTTCATGGATTATCTACTGAAGATCCGGATGAGTTTCTGTTTGAATTTGACATTTTGTGTAGAAGCTATGACTACACTACCACTACACAGAATCTTAAACTGTTTCCAGTCACATTAAAAGGAAATGCGTTAAGATGGTTCATGAACCTTGGAGGGGAAAACATTTCAACATGGATACAAATGAGGTAGTTTTTTCTGCACAAATACCAAGACTATTGTCGAACAAGGGAATTAAGAGAGGAATTGTTCAAATTGTCACAGAAGGAGGAATATACCCTTGAAGACTTTGTGGAGCGACTCCAATACAATCTACAACAGTCTGGCCATCCAGATGTGAATAAGGACATTCTGAAAACCATTTTGCTAAAAGGAGTTAGAGAAGATTGTTTAGATATGATGAATATGCTTGGCAAGGGAGATATATCTAAGGAATCCTATGAGGACATTGTAGATCTCTGCAAAATATGTTCTCGAGGATCTACAAGGAATAAGCCAGCTACCAAGGATACTACTTTTTCAAGGGTACAAAAATAAGCCAATGGAAAAGAAACAAGAGAAGAAATAGGTAATATGTTAGAAAGTTTCAAAACATAGATGATTAACTCTTTTGCCTCACAAATGGATACTTTGCAGGTCAAACAAAAACAAGCAGAACTAGAGCAAGTATTATTCATTTTCTGTACAAAATGCAAGAAGAAACATCCACCAAGGGAGTGCCCACTAAATAGTGTCCAAGTATGCCTTATTTGTGAATTAGACCATGCCACTGACCAATGTCCTTCTCTACCAGGTGTAAAATAATCAATGCAGGAAACTAATGAGGAAGCAGAGGTTGTCTATCTGATCACACAAAGGAGACAATGGTAGCCAAGAGGTCAAGGTATGAATTCTCAATTCTCTCCTCCATCATTTAATTATTGGAACAATTAGCTACCATATGGCCAGTTGAATGGCCCCCCTCCAAATCAAATGCCACCCTCTTATTAGGATCCCAATGCATGGTTACCTATTCCCCAACAACAGAATCAGTATGGGCAATGGAACCCATATGACAGAGGTCCTCAACAACAACTCAGTTATCAAATCCAACACCAGTCGAACTTCTTTCAACAATAGCTCCAACCCCCATACTAGAAACAACAGCTGCAATTACCTCCCAATAACTCACCAAACAATCCTCCCTTACAACCTTAGATGCATGTGCAACCTAACCCAAACCCAAATAATAAGGTCGTTCAGAACATAGACATACATAATGTGCCAGCCTTATCTATTACTCCTATGCCTTGTGATGAAATAAACTTAAGATCAGGGAAAATAGTTGAGCTAATAGTTGAATATTCTCCATCTTCAGAATCAGATAAGGAATCAGGGGAGAGAACATCTACTGAAACAAAAGAAATTGACCAACCCATTCTAGAATTAGCAGACCCACCATTCCCTGAAAGACTGAAAATTACCAAGCCTGTGGAATTACCATCTTTCAATCTCCTTGGAGAATTGAAAAATATGCGCATTAATATTCCACTACTGCAGGAAATAAGGGATGTCCCTATTTATGCCAAGACTGTGAGGGATCTCTGTATCAGAAAACCTGGATGAAAACCTAAAGATCCCCTCACAGTGCATGTAGTGGGGGATTTGTCTAAGCTAATGCTAGGGAAAACTCCACCTATTAAATATGGCAACCCAGGAAACCCTACCATCGTAGTTAAAATTGAACAGACATCTATTCTGTATGTACTAGTTGATTTAGAGGCAACAATTAACATCATGCCAATAGAAACTACGCAGTTGCTGCAACTCAGAACAAAAATCTGACATACTCCTATTGTTCTAGAATTAGTTGATCGCTCTACCATCAGACCAGAAGGAATAATCGATGATTTAGTTATTTCAGTAGACTCATGGGATTATCTTGTTGATTTTGTCATGTTGCAACCCAAATCCAGTTTGGGAGGCCATCCTCTAATTCTGGGACGACCATGGTTAGCCACAGTTGATGCCTTCATAGGTTTCCAATCTGGTTCTATGATCATCTCTGATGGTTACGACACAAAAAAACTTACCCTATATCCTCATGCTACACCCAGTGCAGAATCTGAAAACTCTCTATGGATGAACATTGAGGATGAAAGTGCTCTGCCTGTGCTAACTATAGGAAAGGCCCTGAGTTTCAAATATGAGATAGAGGATGAGTTAATCAACTGCTTTATTTGTGACCCCCCTACTGTTACACAACACACGCACCACCAATTGGTCAAATTCTTTGACTCTATGGCCCAGGAAGAAATGAACTCAAAAATGTTCTCTGAAACTGTCGATAATCAAAGTGATTCAGCTGTAACAACAGTCGTTGTAACAGAAAACGCTGTAACAATAGATGATGAAACAACAGCAACTGAATTATTTCCTAGAGTTAGTTATAAGAGCGTCGCTATGGAAATCGAACCTGGAAAAACCTTGAACATCAATCCCGATCTCTCCAACACTGAAACTTGCCGACTGATGAATTTACTGATTGTACATAATGAAGCATTTGCATGGGATTACATGGATATGAAAGGCATCCCCTCTGAAATATGCACCCACCATATATACATCAAAGAAGAATTTCGACCCATTTTCCAACCGCAAAGGAGGATGAACCTTAAAGAAATTGTTAAAGAAGAACTTCAAAAACTTCTCAACGCCAGATTCATCTATACTATCAGACAGTGAGTGGGTATCACCACTGGTTATTGTGCCTAAAAATAATGGTAAGTGGAGAGTGTGTGTGGACTATAGAGCCCTGAATAAGGCAACACAGAAGGATCATTTCCCTCTGCCATTTATTGATCAGGTTTTAGATAACTTAGCTGGAAAAAAATATTTTTCTTTTCTAGATGCATTCAGCGGCTATAACTAGATAAACATTTCCCCACAAGACCAAGATAAGACCACCTTTACCAGCCCTTGGGGAATATTTTCCTACAAGTTTCTCCCATTTGGCTTGTGTAATGCACCAGCCACTTTCCAGAGAGTTGTGATTGGTATTTTCTCTAATATGGTGAATGATTGTATGGAAATATTCATGGATGACTTTACACCTTATGGGACTGATTTCGAAGACGCTTTGTCTAATCTAGAAAAAGTACTCAAAATATGTAGACAGTCTCATCTTTATTTAAGTACATAAAAGTGCCATATGATGATGTGCGAAGGGGTGGTGCTGGGACACTTCATCTCTTATGCAGGGATTCAGGTAGATCCAGCCAAAATCCAGGTAATTTTGGACATTCCAACTCCATCAACTCAGAAACAGGTAAGAAGTTTTTTAGGGCATGCTGGGTATTATAGGAGATTCATTAAAAATTTCTCTAAACTTGCCTCTCCATTGTTTGTTTTACTAACAAAAGATGTTAACTTTTGTTGGATGAACGATTGTGAATTGTCTTTTGCAAATCTTAAACAAAAATTGTCCACAACTCCCATTTTGAGAGGGCCCAATTGGGCTCTACCTTTTCACATTTCTTCAGATGCCTCAGACACTACAATTGGTGCAGTACTAGGGAAACAAGAGGACAAAGAACCCTATGCTATCTACTATATAAGAAAGAACATGGCTCTTGCTGAGTTAAATTACACAGTTACTGAAAGGTAATTCTTGGCAGTAGTATATGCAATCAATAAATTCAGGCATTATGTAACGGGTTATCCAAATTTTATTCATACTGATCATACAACCATAAAATATATAATGAATAAACCTATTACTAATGCTCAAGTGACAAGATGGTTGTTACTACTGCAAGAATTTGACATCACTATAGTGGATAGACCAGGAAAAGAAAATGTGGTTGCTGATTTTCTCTCGAGATTACATATAAATGATGATAATTCACCTATAGACGAGTCCTTTCTTGATGAACATTTGTTTGCAGTATCTGCTCACTTACCTTGGTATGTAGACATTGCTAATTATATGGTTGTAGGGAAGGTACCTCCACATCTATCTCCTAGGGAAAGAAGGAAAATTATTCAAAAGAGTGTTAGGTACAGTTGGATAGGAGGATACCTCTTCTACATAGGCCTGGACCAAGAAATCAGGAGATGTGTGAGGGATGATGAGGTTTATGATCTGCTAAAATCTTTCCATGATGGCCCTTGTGGGGGTCATTTTTCTGATAAAAGGACCGGGCATAATATTTTAAGGATGAGCTATTATTGGCCTATCATATTTCAAGATGCCAAGAATTATGTCCAAGCTTGTGACAGTTGCCAATGCATGGGTCAGCCAACTCACAGGGATGAGATGTCGCTCCAGCCTCAGGTAGTGTTAGAGCCTTGTGAGAGATGGGCCATGGATTTTGTAGGACCCATTCACCCACCTTCCAATCAGAAAGTCTATATATTGGTCTATACAGATTACATGACCAAGTGGGTGGAGGCAAAAGCACTTATAAGAGCGTCAGAAGAGGTTGTCTTAGCATTCTTGTTTGAAGATATATTTGTTAGGTTTGGAATTTTTAGAGAATTGGTCACTGATGAAGGACCCCCTTTCACATCACATAAATTTGAAGCTCTACTCAGTAAATAACATGTTTTACATAGAATAGTTTCTCCATATCATCCACAAGGCAATGGCCAAGTGGAAAGCACCAACAAAGTTATCGAATCCATTCTCACTAAAACAATGAGAGAAAATCATAGGGATTGGTTTGACAGATTGCATGAAGCTCTATGGGCTTACCAAACTACTTGGAGGAGCACAACTGGTTTTTCTCCTTACGAGTTGGTATATGGAAAAATCCCTGTTTTTCCCATTGAATTCGAAATCAAAACCTTAAGAATTGCATCAGCAGTCAACCTCGACTTGACTATGGCACAGAAAGATAGACTACAATAGCTCAACAAGCTTGATGAAAAAAGTTTGGACGCCATCCATAAAACCACAGTGATTCAACAACAAAGAACAAAATGGCATGATCGAGTCATTAAGAAGAAATTATTCCAGAAATGAGATTGGGCTCTGTTGTATGATTCACGCTTTGAATTTCAAGGTAAGCTGCGTACATGATGGCCAGGACCTTACAAGGTAGACACCATCTTTCCCAATGGGACAGTCTGGTTGATTACTATTGATGGATCCAATACACACTTACATGCAAATGGTCATCGCTTGCGTCTGTATCAGCGTCCACTGTCCAAGATAGAATTCAAAACTAGTTGTACAACTGATACATATTATCAAATCTTAAATGGAAAGGAGCTTGTTCCTTCCCCTTCTGAACTTTAGGACTTCTTTTTCTCAGACTTTGTATATAAATAATCTCAGCAAAATTTTCATTTCTCTATTTTTAGTTGAAATTTTTCTATTTTCTTTACTATGCTAATAAAGCTTTGAAAGGTATCAGGCAATTATGTGTGTGCAGGTAGATTGATGAACAGAAGGAAATGATGAGTTCATGGAATTTGAAAAAAATTCCTAGAAACGAAGTAAGGTAGCATTTGGCCGATTTCAGTGTTGTTACACCTTCTTCTGATAAATTGTCCGATTTCAATGTTGTTACACTTTATTCCGATAAATTGGCCGATTTCAATGTTGTTACACCTTCTTCTGACAAACTCGATGATTTTAATGTTGTTACACCTTCTCCCGATAAGTTGGTCGATTTCAATGTTGTTACACCTACCTTCGAAATTTTTGAAAAAGAACCTGTTGATACACTACTTATTGTTGTTCTTTCTTGCCACTTCACTCTTTCTTTTTGTTGATGCTATGGCTCCAACCCCCCAATCTTTCATGCAATAGCACCACTGATTAGACAATACTGATGCCTTCTATCTGAAAGTGCTACTTCATTATGACGTGACTTCACATTCGGCGATATCCAGTTGACTCACTACAGTAAGGACTACGTCTTTGCACAAGCTGTCATTTCTCTCATGATCCTTCATCATGTCAACTATTCCGCACCACTCAGATGGCAGTTGGATTGTGCGGTTACTCCGACAGGTCGTTATGTGTGGTAATATTTGAGGTACGTGATTAATCCTACGTGTTAAAGTAATGAAGATATAAAAGCACGATTTCCTATTTACTAACGGGTTACACCTAGAGCCAATCTGCTTAGTTGGGGGGGGAACATAAATTTAGCCGTTCATTCCGAATTTTATACACACCTCCACCACCTTTCCACCCACACTTCTTTTAACTAAGACATTGTATTCTTTCTACAAACCACATTTGAGCTTATTGCGTCTCTGATTTAGGTGATAGTTTCTCCTCCTGCGTGCCTGTTAGACTCTCAAGAAACATCATGGGAGGATCAACTATGAGATATGAACCTGCAACTCTGGACAGTTTGTTGCTACACCTAGAGGCCTACCAAATATTTCTCCAGGCCGACTGGATATCATATTTTAAGAAGTTGAAAGAGTTTAGTGAGGACGAGGTATTGGAGTTAGTCAAAATCTTGCTGAAGGGTATTCAATGGTGAATGGGGTAAGGATTCTAGTAACAGAAGCAAGCATTGCTGCTGTAATAGGGTTGCCAAGAATAGGAGACCGATGGTTTAATAGAAAAACACATCTTCTAGATGCACAAAAGGGGTTCCTCATCAACAATGAGTAATTTTAGACCAAGGGCAGAGGTGTAGACATCAATTCCTTACCAAAGCCATGGGGGAAAGTCCCAGAATTTCTAAAAAGGTACATTACTTGCGAAGGCCGATACCAAGTTGTTTATTTTTCTGATTTTATCTTATTATCACATCTACGACATAAAAAATTGATAAACGTTCCTTATTTTCTCCTACATTCATTGCATAACATGGCCCGTTTTGTAAAAAAATCCAAGAGCCCTAAGAACTGCGTTTCTAATCACAGACTCATCGGCCTATTAATTCGCAGAGGTATGGGCATTTCCAATAACCCATTACCTACTGCAATAGACCAGCCACAGTTTGTAAATCCAGAAAGAATTGTACCAGTCCTTGACAATGCAACCCATGGACCTCTTCCAGATCCTCTACCCTCGGCTACAACAACAGTCCAAACCCCTACTGTCATTGTCTGTAAGATGATTCAGAAAAGAAATTGTATAACCCAAATCCATCCTGGCACCAGACAAACAAGCCTCGATGACTTTGCATTACAATATCCTGTAGATATGGACAAACAAACAGATGAAGAGACAATCGCTTGACCACAATCACAGCACTTGGTTGCTACACTGATTATTGAAATCCTACCCCCTGCCTCTAATAAGAAAACCCCTACTCCTACCTCTGCATTACCTAAAAAGTGAACAAGGATAACACAGTCCACTATAACATCAAGACCGGCTACCCCCTCTGTTGTGGCACCAACAATCACACAAAACACTCCTATTGCTGTTGCGGCCAATCAAGCACCTACTATCATTACCTGTGCAACTTCGCAGAAAAGGAAACATCCATTTAAAGGAAAACCTCGAAGATCCCTTGACCAAATTGGATCAACAACAAATCAAAGCCCTCTGGCTGCTACGACAAAGAATTCTACAGCGGTATGAATACGAGGTTTTACTTTATGCCCAGAACTGCAGGAAACTATCTTCTCCTTTGAAAATGAATGTACCCAATTCATAGCAGAACATTGGTACTGCCTGATGATTCTGTGCATCCTATGTACGTTGACGATATCTAGATCATCACAGACCCCAGTATACAAAAATATTCTCCTTGTGTGCTTGAGGAAGAACACCCTGTTCCTCCTCCAGCAACGAAGAAGAAAACCACTACTTTCATTTCTACTTTATCCAGGAGAAAAACCAAGCCCACCAGGTCTGCCGAAGTTGCAATTGGAAGGCAAGATATGGAGCAGGACGTTCCTATTCTTCATCCACTACCCCCTATGGTTGATGCAGGGACAATTCCACAAGAATCAACTATCCACGTCAAGACTGATCCATAAGAACCATTCCTAATAGATATAGTTGTTACACAAGAACCAGCTCCACAACATGATGAGGATGTGCCACTTGCCCAATTATTTTCCCAAATAGAGAAAAAGATTAAGAATACAAAAAATTCTAGGATCGTTGCACTAATAACATAAAATAATAACCTCAAAGTAGAGTTAAAGACTCTAAAACAGGAAGTGGCAGCTGCTCGATAAAAGAATCCAGAAGGTATAACCTTGGACATCCTAGCACTAACAAAAGTTGTTATGGGCAGAGACAAAGAACTCATGTGTTTTGAGTGTGGCACCATTTACTATGACACAGGATATGAGGTAGTCAAAGTTCCAGTCATTGTAGGACCAGCAAATGTATCAATCAAGATTGAACATGGACTTCCTGCTACACAAAAATCAGTAAAATAGAGGAGAGCTCAACGTCATAAATCAACTCCTGGTATACCAGAAGATTGCAAACAAGAACCTTTGTTTCCTTCACGAGTTGTTACTCGAGTAACTAAAACTGATCTTGTTCTCAAGAATAAAGAAACCCAAGCAAATTGTTGACACAAAAGATTTTCTTTTTGACACAACATTCTTCATTACCGACACTTAGAAATTTCTCTTAAAAATTTTTCACTGGAGGAGATACTGATCTACTTCAGCTACAAAGTAAGGTTTGAATGTTTTTTTCATGAGGACATGCAATGTCTTCAGTTGGGGGGTATGTTAGGACCCTCAAATGTCCCTTTTTCACTACACCTTTTGATCATTCAACCTTCTCATTCCTAAGCTAAATGAGTATTATAATGAGCACCAAGACCCTTTTTTCCCAAGGTATGAACTATTCATCTTTCTTTTATATTTTCATTTACTTAGCATGTTTGATTGATAAAGTTCACATATTTTACCCATGAAATGATTTAACTAATGATCAAAATGTTAGAACAGCCCACTTCGAGAAACTCGTTGTTGTTACAGCTATGTGCCAATCCTAGAAGATGTTACATGACTTCAACAATGGATGTCTATCAATCCTAGAAGTTGTTACACAACTGCTGCGATAGAAGCCTATTAATATCGAAATATGTTACAACAGATGCCACCAGTCCTATTGTGATACGACTGCTACAACACCTAGTGATTAGAATGTTGGCTCACGATGTTGATGAAGTAGAATTTAAGATTTTGTATTAATGATATCTAACAAACAGCCTGAGAATCAGGGATTCTCAAGACTGTTATGTTTTTGAAAACTGAATGACTCTGACTTTAAATAGCAGATCTTTTGTAATGTAAAAGGCTTTTAGTCTTTTTCCTTGAACTTAAGAAAGTAGTGATTATTGTACACAGACATCTTTTTGGCAATTAAATGAAGAAGTGGATTGAATTTCTTTAAGAGACTGTAACCTATCTCTTTGACTGGATTCAGTGAGAAGGAAAGGGCCCACCTTCCTCATCGATTCCCCTCTATTTCGAATTCTAGATTTAGTCATTTTCATTGCAAATGGTTTAACTGTTAGATATTTCTGAATACAACTGTTGTTACAGTTTAGTTCCTTCTTGGTAAATGCGCATAAACTTGTCTCATGAGAATTAGAAGTCAGTTGTTGAACATAGCTGGAGAACTACTTTTCCTTTTTCTGCATTAGGTTAAAATCTTGTTTTGGAGAATTCAAAGTGTGATGTAGCTTCTTACAATAAGTAGATTTACCTTCCACAATAGTATAGAATTTCTTCCTGCAAAAGTAAATTAGAAAGTTAGATTAAGGTAGGCAATTCATGGTTTTTGTATATTCATCATTTTAGATTGCAATTATGATTTTAAGTCTGTAGCACTCCAGCTGTATCAACACAATTGTGTTAGCGATAATGTTTGTTTGTTTTGTTAAAAAATAACTTCCCTACTACAATTAGATTAGAGATGCTTTCATAATCTAGCATAGACTATGCAGAATTATCTTGAAATAACAGACTTCCCTGGGTTGACAATTTATATTGAACACTTTGATTTTCCATTCAATTAGACAATTAAAGTGCCCAACAATTCTCTTCATCTTCCTCTTCTACTTCTTTTTCATCTTCTGCTTCCTTTTCAAAAGGTTGTTCCATTGATTCATTTTCTTCTTCCTTTGATTCTGGTATGTTTGTTTCATTAATTGTTACATTGATGCTTTCCACAACTTTGTTCAATCTCAGATTGTAACACTTGTATGATTTCCTTGTACTTGAGTAACCAACAAGTACTCCTTCGTCCACACGAAAGTCAAAATTTCTCATTCTTCCATCTTCTCTTTTGATGTAGCATTTTCTTCCAAAAACTCTGAAGTGCTTCACATTTGCTGGTATTCCTTTCCATAGCTCGTAGGGAGTTTTGTTAGTGTTGTTTATGAGCATAACTTTGTTTTGAATGTGAATTGTTGTATGAATTGTCTGTGTCCAAAATATATCTGTCAATTTGGAATCCATTAACATTGTTCAAGCCATTGCCTACATTGTCATGTTCTTTATTTCAAAAACTCCATTTTGTTGAGGTGTCCTAGCAATGAAGAATTTTATTTTTATTCCATGATTTTTGTAGTAGTCCATAAATTCCTTTGAAGTGAACTCTCCTCCATTATCATATCTCGAGCATTTTATTTTTGAACCCATTTCATTTTCAACCATTTCCTTGTAGATCTTAAAGTTTTCAAAAACTTCTGACTTATTCGTGAGAAATAAAACTGCAGTCATTCTTGTATAATAATCAACTAATAACATAAAGTATTTCTCACCTTTTAAACCCTTTGTTGTAGTTGGTCCAACTAGATCAGTGTGCACAATTTCCAGTGGTCTAGTCATTGAATATTCCTTTGATTTGACCCTGGTCTTTGTTTTCTTTCCTTGTTGACAATGCTTGCATAAAGTGTTGCTTGGTTTCATGATCTGGGGCATTTCTATGAATTCTTATCTTTTGTTGACTTTGACAAGTTTATCAAAATGTATGTGACCCATTCTTCTGTGCCATAGCCAACTTTCATATTCCTTTCCTAGACAACACTTTTCATTTCCAATTTCACTTAACACATATATGTTGTTTGAAGTTCTTGCATCTGTAGCAATCAATTTTCCTGAACCTTATTTTGTTATCTCTCACTTTTGTGAATCAAAAGTAACTTTATGACCTTGGTCACACATTTGAATCACACTTAGAAGATTATGTTTCATATCTTCTACTAGTAGAACATTTTCTACTTTTGTATTCTTGTTCCCAATTCTGATTGTGCCTTTTCCAATGATTTTAGTTGAATAATCATTTCCGAAGGAGACTAATCCATCTCTTTCCTTTCTTAATGTAAGAAACCTATCTCTATCACCTTTCATGTATTTTGAACAACCACTGTCAACATACCAACCACGTTTCTTTGGCTTAGCTTGTAGAATGAGTGTGCATTCTTCATTGCTATATTGATTCTTCTTTCTTATCCATGTCCTTTTCTGAGGTTCTTGTCTGTGACTGTTGTTATTGTGTTGCAGTTATCTAGGAGGGACTGCCATTCTGCAATCTTTGGCCATGTGTCCTATAATGTCCCCACTTTGGGACATCATCACAGGGCAGAGACTTATGATTACCAGAGTAGCCAGATGGATGTTATAGCGATTACAGGGGTATTTGAGAGGCATTGTGGGGTCAAGTTGGCATTTATCATCATATTCCATCATTATGAGCCATTCTACACAGGTTGGATTTGGTTTCGTTCCATTCTGATGATTTCCATGATTTTGACTATTTTGAGCTATAAGTTAATTAAAATCACTGAAGAGGGAATTTTGGGCACATTACTTGGAGGAACCTCTCAGTGTAATAGCTCATTGGAATAGGGAGGAGAAGCACTACAGGATGGGATGGCTAGAAGTGACTTTCAGTGGCCAGGGAAGCCACAAGGAGAGATAAGGAGATTTTCAGAGGTAAAAAGGTTAATTAATTAATTAAAGTGATTTAATTAATTAATTAAATATTAAT
>ML791339.1:84131-95793 GCA_009831015.1 Picea engelmannii
GTGCATGGTGTATTGTGGTGTATTGGTGTAACTCTTATACTATTGTTCATTTCTCATTGGATATAATTGAATGGTTTAAGTATAAGTTGAAAAAGGTTTTAAATTGCACTTGATACTGATTCACCCCCCTCTCAGTATCAACAGTTCGCCCATGCTTATTGAGTTTAGATCTCATCTTTCTTCTAGTGTTGATATCTTAGTGTCAAATCTCATAGGAAGAGATCTTAGTACCTTTTGAACAATTACAGATTCTGTGATTTCTTCTCCCAATCCTATGATTTCATTCACTGTTTCATCGAATTGTAAGAAGTAGACTACAATATTCTCATCTTCCTTCATCTTTAGTTCTTCGAAAGGACCTCTTTAATTTTGAAGCTTTGCTGATTTGACTTTTGAATCTCCTTCATAAATATTTTGAAGCTTGTCCCAAATATCTTTATCCAATTTACAATGTGCAACTTTGGTGAATACTATTTCACTGAGACCATTCATAAGTGAATTTGTGGCTTTGGAACTATTCTGACCGAGTTTCATTGCTTTGTCATTTGTTGGTGGAAATGCTGGTGTTGTGTATCAATCTATAATTGATTGCAAAATTTCAAATCCCTATGCCTGTATATATGTCTTCATCCTTATGCTCCAAAAAGAATACTTATGTCCATCAAACTGTGGTATTCCACTTTTATACAAGTTGTTGCTCTCCATTATCTACCTTTCAGTGCTTAAACTGATTTCTTAAGGAACCTGCTTTGATACCAATTGTTGGATTACTGAGAGGGGGGTTGAATCAGTAATAGAGAAATTAGAAACCTTTTTAAACCAAATAATCCAATTGTTATATCAATGTAGAATTATCATCCAATAATGAGCAATGAACAAATGAAAAATCATACACATACACAGTACACCAGTGTTTCACATGGAAACCCAAAATGGGAGAAAACCACAGAATGATTTTTCTTATATGTCTTGAAGAATTACATTCATTGGAAGCACCAACTTCCTTTGTTTTCCAGCTTCAACTTGAAGGAGGCTCCAACCCCCTAGTTTCTCAGGATACAACCTAAGGGAAGCTCCAACTCCCCAATTCTCTGGCTACAACTAGAAGGAGGCTACAACCCCCTATGTTCTCTGGATACAACCGGAAGGTGGCTACAAACACCTATCCTTGCCCCGTCCAACCACCCTAAAGTAGAAGTATAATGATGGAACCACTGTCACACTATCACTGTGATATATATCGCTATAAAATTGTACCAATAAATCTGAACCCTGCATCAACCTGTACCTCAACCTGTAATTAACCTATACCATAAACAAGTGCATCAACCATGCACCAACCTGTACCAAACAACCTATAATCAATATGTACCATAAACAAGTGAAACCAACCATGCACCAAGTATGCACAAATCATTTGTCAACTACTCATCAACTATGACTCATCAATATGTACCAACATCATCAAATATACACCTCATGTATGTGCCAACTCATCAACTACTTGTCTCGACCATTTACACATCATGTACCTTACCCAAAAGCCCTAATCAATTTCATCATACAAATATGATTTGTAACTCTGTAATAGACCTAGTGTATATGATCACATACCTGCAAACCTTCCTTAACTTTAACAACAAGAGACTATCATTTTCATCAAAATTTTATTTAGTCTTACATGACTAGTTTTGGATTAGTCAACAACCCTAACTTGAAATAATCATAAATTTGTACATGTAATGAATAAATATATGAAACCGATACACAATGTTCTTCAGTGTGTTTTATGAATTTCGTCTAGGTTTCACTACTTGGAACCTCTCAGAAAAGGATTTATAGAAACAATGACATACCTTGTTGAATTCTGGCTTATTCTAGAGAGCGACCTTGTAGAGCATTCTCGCACGGAATATTTGTTGAATCGATCTGAAAATGTTACACAGAGTACTACCTACTTTAATATAACCAAAACATTTGGTCTTACTGAATTTTTATCTGTTATGAATAATTTGACGTTGTTACCCGAAACACTTGTTTTAGACTAGTTTCAGGACTAGCCACAAACCCTATTTTCCACAGAGTGTAAATCCAAAAACAATAAACCCCACAAGCTGAATTTTTTACCATAGGTACTTGGATATGTTTACTCAATGGAATAGAAATTTCATGGTCTGAATCATTATAGAAAAAACGTTATTGCGAAAATGGTGAGATGACCTGTAAATAACATACCTTAGAAAGCATCATCAAAAAAATTTATCCTTTCTTGAATTCCAACCTTCTTTTCTTCACCTTCCCTCAGAAATTTGGCTTAGATATCCTTTGGTTACTTTTGACACCTATAGATATTCAATATTCTCAAGTTTGATCTAAAATGAAAGAGCCTTGCCTCTTCTTTATACTCTCCAAGTAGCTTCCTTAAAAACATCTTCTAGGTCACTTTGCCCACTTTCCTTATTTTAGGGTTAACCCACTTCTAATTTCTCCATTAAATTTATTATTTAAATAATTCATTTGTATTAACTTTGAATTATAGTACACTCATCACTTCACTTTATTATTTACCTTCTAAAAACTCTTAAACCACTTTGACTACTTTGACCTTTTGGGGCTTCTAGATGACATATGAGGGTCCTCCAACTTCGTAAGGCCATAACTCTCAAACCGTGAGGAGTTATGTGACGTTCCACATACCACCAGAAATGGAATGACAAGAAATATATTTCTAGGATAGTTGCAGTGACAAATTCACTAACCTTCATATCATTATTCCATAAATAAGCATGGGTTCTCTAACCATACTTCTCAGATAACTCAATCTGCAAAACGTCTTCCCGTGAGGGATTTCACCATAAGGGGACCACTTTGGATTTCATCCATTTCTACTTATTATCAACCATGAAAATAAAATAATGATTCATATTTACATCAAACAAACTTGGGTTCATTACCCAAACCTTTGTGCTACTGGGCTTTCTTCAAGGGTTGACATCAATGACAACTAACCTTAATCAACATGCATAACTTGGACTTCCCCCAATAATTTCACATAACCCCCTCTTTCTCTCTAAAATTAAAATATGGGTAGTTAAAAAAACAATTTAAAGTGTAAAGACTTAGCCCTTAGCTTCCCCCCATCTCTCATGGAATCATAGCCCCCTATAAATCTTGTCCTTGTATGTCTCATAACCAACGATGTATTTTATTATTAACAATGTTTAAATCATTACATTTCCTAGGCACTCCAACCCATTTTGGTTTTTTAGGAACTCTTTCCTCTCGTGAACAAAAAAATACATTATTAAACTGGGGACTTAAAACTAGAGTATTACATTACCCTCCACGTTATTTTGGAATTGTCCTCAATTCATATACAAAATAGAAATAAAAATTTTAAAAGTCTTCAAAAAGTAGCGGGTACTCTGCCTGCATGGCATCTTCATGCTCCCACGTAGCATCTTCAGGACTGTAGAAGGTCCATTGAACTTTTACCAGTTCTATGACTCAATTACGAAATACATTGACTTTTATGTTGGATATGCGCATCGGCTGGACCTGAAAGTCTCCTTGTGGCTCCACCTGAATCAAATTTCAATCAATAACATAGTTAGGATCATGCACATACTTTTTTAGACAAGATACATGAAATACAATATGCACATTCATGGAAGTAGGCAATGCAAGCATGTAGGCAACTGGCCCTACTTTGTCCAATATCTCAAATGGACCAAAGAATCTTGTTTCTAGCTTTGTAGAGCTTCCCAAATTTAATAAGCTCTTATTGGGCTTCACTTTGAAAAGCACATGCTCTCCCACTTTAAATTCTCTAGCTATCATATTCTTATTTTCATAACTCTTCTATCTATCTTGTGTTTCCTTCAAATTCTGCTTAATTTTAACCATCTGGTCTTCCATATCCTTGAGCAATTCTGGCCCAAGTAATACTATGTTTGTTGGGTTGTACCAACTCACTAGAGTATTGAATTTTCTACCATACAAAGCTTCAAATGGAGTCTGGACTCATCTTCAATGAATCTCTATACCCATTATTGTAAGAAAAATCAACCAAATGCAAGTAATCTTCCCACTTATATGGCTTATCGATCACATACATTCTTAACATGCATTCAATCACTTGATTGACTCTCTATATATACCCATTTGAATGTGGATGGTACGTTGTGCTAAAGTTTGGATTTGTACCAAATCCTTTAAATAATACCCTCTAGAAATTTGAAGTAAAATTTGTATCTCTGCCTGAAACGATTGCCTTAGGTATTCCATGCAACCTAGGAATTTTCCTCATGTAAATTTCTACAATATTTTTTGTTGCATGAGTCATATTTATAGGAACACAATGAGCATCCTTTGTCAATTTATCGACCACTACCACTATTGAATCATGTTTCCTTGATGTCCTGGGCAAACTAATTATAAAATCAATGGTTACTACCTCCAATTTCTTCTCTAGAATTGGCAATGGATGTAGAAAACCCATTGGGTATCTATTCTCATATTTCACTCTTTGACATTCCATACATCTGGAAATGTAATCATTAACATCCTTTTTCATTCCTGGCCAAACAAATTGGCTTCTTGTTGTTGCAATTTTTTTCTAGTAACCAGGATGTTCGACATATGGAACATTATGCATCTCTTGTAATACTAAATTCCTAAGTTCTCTAGAACTAGGAACATAAATTCTATTTTTATTCATACGTAATCCATCTTCCTTCATCTCATACTCTTTAATTTTTTTTGTACATTTTTTTGTTGTAAAATTTCTTTTACCTATAGGTAATGTTGGTCTGTAACAACAACATCTAAAATTATGCTCTTCAAATCTGACTGATGCATACTAATATTTGTAGCATGTATGAGATGTAGCCTTCTGCTCAGTGCATCAAAAAAATTGTTTTTTTTTCCTTTGATATGTTTGATGTCAAATTCATACTCGCTTAAACATTCCAACCATTTTGTTTTCCTGGCATTTAAAGTTGGTTGCTCAAAAAGATATTTCAAACACTATGGTTTTTCCTTAATTCAAACTTATTTCACATTAAATAATTCCTCCACATCTTTAGTGCATGAACTATGGAAGGAAGCTCCAAATCATGTGTGGAATAATTCCTCTCATGTTATTTAATATTTCTAAACTCATAACTAATGACATGCCCATTTTGAGTGAGGATTCCACCAAGTCCTTCTTTGCATGCATCTATACATACCACAAAATTCTCATTTGAGCCAGCAATCTTGAAAATAGGTGCACTAGTAAGTAATTCATTCAACAGATTAAAGTTCTCTTCACACTTTGTTTTCCATTCAAATTTAATTCACTTCTTTTGTAAAGAAGTGATAGGATGATAAATTTTAGACAATCCTTCTATAAATCTCCTGCAGTGTTTGGATAATCCCATAAAAGATATGATTTATGAAACATCCCTTGGTGTTGGCCATCCTCTAATGGATTTAATATTCTCTATATCTAATGCTATACCTTTTTCAGAAATAATGTTCCCCAAATAATGGATCTTCTCTTGGTAAAAAGAGCACTTGCTAAGCTTGACATAAAGTTGATTTTCCCTTAGAACCTGCAAAACCAACCTCAAGTGATTTTTGTGTTCTTCTTATGATTTAGAATGGATAAGCATTTCATCCAAGAACGCAATGACACACTTATCTAGATAATTTCTTAATATTCCATCCATCAAGCACATAAATACAACTAGTGCATTGGTCAATCCAAATTGCACCACTACAAATTCATAATGTCCATACCTAGTTCTAAAGGTTATCTTACTTATGTCTTCTTCCTTGATTCTTACATGGTGGTATCTTGATCTCAAGTCTATATTTGAAAATAACTTTTCTCCTCTTAGCTGATCAAAGAGGTCATAAATTCTAGGTAGAGGGTATTTTTTCTTCACACAGGATTTATTCAGTTATCTAAAGTCAATACATAGACCCAATGTTCCACACTTGTTTTTAGCAAAGAGTATTTGTGCTCCCCAAGGTGAAACACTTGGGTGTATGCACCCTTTATTCAGCAATTCCTCCAGATGCATTTGCAATTCTTTTAATTTTGGTGTTCTCATTCTATAAGGCATATTTGATATTGGGGAAACTCTTGGTACTAAATCAATAGAAAAATATATCTCCCTCATTTGTGGTAATATTGGTATTTCTTGGAATACATCTTCAAAATCTTGCAATATTGAAAAATATTCAAGGCTTGGCCCTTTTGTCTTTTCTGGTTCCTCCACATGAAATGCATACAATTGAAAACCTTTCTTAAAAAATCTCTTCAACTATAAGGCTGAAATCTCTCTTATATAAATGGGTCTCAGAATTCCTTTTGCAATGCTCTATTTTCCTTCTTTATCAAGGCATGTAAATGTCTTGTTATGGAAATCTAGGACAACATGATGTTTGTCCATCAAATCCATTCTAATTAGGATATCATATGATCATAATTGTATGATATTCAAATCAGCAATTGTACTTACTCCATTTAGATTTATTGGACAACCTCTAACAGTCTCATTGATCCGTCTTTTGGTTACAGTGGCTAGTTGAACCAAACTTGTTTTTTCACACTTACTCTTCTCCAAATGAAATATATCCACTACTTTAGGATCCATGTAACTATGGCATGCTCCTAAATAAATTAAAATAAACATACTAATTAATGATCTTACCTTCCACCTCAATCATATGGGATTGGTGTTCTTCTTGTCAATCTTCCAATGTTGTATATATTCTTGGAATATTTTTTCCCATGTCTTCTACTATTGTATCCTCTTGGATGTTGTGAAAGGTATTCATTTTTTCATATTTGTGAGGGAAATATTGTACATGTGATCTTCTTTGAATCCCGGACATTTGATTGGTGGTATTCCCCTTTTTTCCAAGGATTCTTCCCTCTTGGATTCATTATTAGTAGACTAATCTTGCTAATTTTTATTAGGATTGTTTCTGTTGAAATGAAGTTTGAATCCCTTCCTTATTTGACCTAATTTATCTTTCTTCTTATCCTTTCAAGACCTATTCAAAGATTCTCTCCCCTTTAATTTCTCATATAGGTACTTAGCCTTTCTAATGGTCTCTATCAAAGTTCTAGGCTCGTCATTTTGAGTCTTGTCTTTATAAAAATTTGGTAGTACAATCAGACACCTATGTATATTCACCTTTTCATCCTTTATAAACCCCACAAACTTCATCAATCCCAAGAACTTATTTTCATATTCTCCCATGGTCATTCTCCCCAACCGGAGTTCAAATAACTCTTGCATCTTGTTGTCATAGTAGTTCTATGAAAGATACTCGTTCTGAAAATATCTCTTGAATTGATTCCAAGTGATCATGTTCTCATTAAAATGCTCAACTTGATTCAACTAATCCCACCACATAGAATCTTTTCCATGCAAATGGTATGTGGAAATTTTGGCTTCTAGATTAGATGAGTAGTTGTGAAAATAAAAATACTTCCTAATTCCAAGCAACCCGGCTTAGGGATCATCTTCCCTTTCTCTTTCACCATAAAAGGATGGTGGCTTAAGCTTCCTTATATATCCTTTAAAACCTTCCATCTCATGTCTTCTTCATTGATGCCTAATAGGAGACACTTCTAGACTGCTCCTTCAATCCTAATACACATAAAACTTCCTTGTTAAGTAAGGAGGTGAGTGATGTCTATGAATCCTACTAGCACTTCTTGAATGACTGGGTCTTTTGTATTTATCTCTTCTTTCATGTTGTTTTCCTTCTTCCTCCTGTCTAAAGCATGATCCATTCCTTGCTTTCCTATGCAACTAATTTATTCTTTTCATCATTTGGGAATTTATTTGATTTTGTTCTCTCATCATCTTCTCATTGTATTCTATGTAACTATGAACTTCCATTCTCAAGTTTCTCACAGTCTCTATCAATGTTGTTGGCTCCACTCTGCTCCTGTGTCCATTAGATTCTATATTTTCATTCCAACACTGATATGTTTGCCTTTGGATTCTCTCTCATGACTGAAGTCTCCCTCTCATTCCTCCATGTCTCAAATATACAATCTTGGCTTGAAATGATATGTTTGTATCCCCTTAATGTTGCAAGAAAGTGTGTAGGCACCATAATTTTTGTTATAAAACAAAAAGAAAAATATATACACATTTATAGAAAAAGGATTGCAATTTTTTTTTCTTAATGCCACCAATCATCTTCTTCTGAGTTGACTATAATATCTACTACTTATATCAAATTTTTGTGTTCGTAAACAGATTCCTTTATGTTGGAACATGCAATAGGATAAGTGTGAGATTTCATTAATCATAAATACAATACATGTATGAATATAATGATTTTGACACTTGGATTCATATTCCGAGACGTATCTTGGACTCCATAAAATATTTAGGTATTATTACATTTCATATTCCTTCATATAGTAACCCTAAACGGATTACATTTCCAAAACTCCCCTCCTTAAGCTGAAGGGGTGTATATGAGTCCAAGATAAGAGTTGATATGTCAAGGTGGGAAGCTAAAATATGGAAGTGTGCAGGTGTTGATGGTTGAATGTGCTCTATGAATCTGGTGGTTTTGGGATGACCACAAACTGAATGGATAGTAAAAGTTGATGTCTTCTACTAAAATGGCGATGGTGGTTTAAGGAAGACCCCAAACCAATCTGGTGGTTAAAGGATGACCACAAGCTCTGGAACCCTACTATAGGCTCAATGGTTCCCAAAACATTTCCTAAGTTAGCTAGAAGTTAGAAGCTTATGTATTTTTATAATTCGAAGTGATCTCAATGTTGGTTTTAAATGACCATAAACTATGATGTAGAAGAAGTTGAAAGTATTCTACCAAGAAGAGGTTTAAGGGAAACCACAAACCGTTGTCTAGCCTAAGATGTAATTATTCTAATAAGTGGTGGTTTAAGGAAAACCACAAACCAATCACTCTCACTTGTTAATAGTTGAATGATAGGGTTTAGAAACTTGAATCATGATTTTCAATCATTGATGTTGTCCCCCCCTATTAAGTACAAGGTGAGAAGATGAAAATCTGTCCACTGCAATATATGCCAATACTTGAGAGTGAATTCATCAGTATGACTAACATATCTTATTGACTATTGAAGACCATCGCCAATAATCCATCCACCCATAGTGGTTATTAACTATTGAAATTTTATAGCTGTTAAAACACCTTTCTAAATGATACTTTTGTTTTCCACAATGCTTGCAAGGATGAATATCGAAGCATTGATATTTAATGTGGCCAAATTGTTGATAATGTTGGAATTTATGAATCTGTTCTTGAACTGGAGCAGGTGATATTGAAATTTATTGCAGAAGTCCAACACTCTAGAAATGGATCAGTGTGGTGTAATACAAATTATAAAAGGTGCAATCCTTTTCATATCCAATACCAGTTTTGTGCTTGCTATGCCCGGTTTCTTCCCAAGGTCCGATGATCCACTTAGAAAGAGAAAGTTGAACTTCTAGAGTTGTCTTACTGAGTTTCTCTTGTGTTGGCTATTGGTATGAATCAACCTCATCATCTTCATCATCTTTGAAAGTAGGGTTCTAAACAATGACAAGTTCATAATGTTATAACATATTCTGTCACTCAAGTGCATTGTGAAGAAGTCGAGTCTGAGTTTTCAGCAACATTGCTTTGGATTATGAAACTTACAAGAAGATCACAATAAAATGCATAGATTTTTTTTTAATGGGGATTGTATTATCCACAGAAGAGAGAATTAAAGTGTTCAATAACTCTAACAATTCCTCAACTTGAGCCATTTCAAGACAAAATTAGACCTCACAAGGTTTCTTGCAACTCCACCCTTTAACAATGAGACTAAAAAATGAAAACAATAAATAGAGGGTGTTGACGTCTACCAAAAATGCACCTATTTATAGAAGAAACATAAGTAAACTTAACAAAAGAATATTTTTTATTATACCTTGATTCTGGTGAATGTGTTATCTCTCATTCTGCAAAGAACTGCCACCTTCCAAAAGTTGAGCACCAAAATGAACTAAATATTTTCCCCAATATGTTTGTGTGCCTGGTGGTTTCCAATTACTGTGCATATACACTGCATAAAAACTCAAGTTGATGTTCCCACACTAAACTCTGGTGTGAATTCCACAAATTTAGTAAATCTATCCTTATCAACAATTATAAATGCATCATTACTTTCTCCCACAAATTGAAGAGATGCATACAACACTCCTTTAGCAAGGGGTAGTAGGAAAATAGATACAAAGACTCCCTTAAGGTCTTCTTTGTTAGGGATAATTATTTCATCTGAAGACTTATGTTCATATAATAATAGCACTCATACAAGACACAAAAATTCTAATGCAAAAAGAATGTACACCACAATATGGAGTAGCAAGAAAAGAGAAATAGATCCTTTTTTGAAATTTTTGTGGGGTTGTACAATGAATGTATATTGAAATGAAAAGTTTGACTTCATGATAAGGCCATTTCTATTCTCAAAATCAAAACCATAGGAATAAGTAGTAAATGTATCACAACGGGTAATATGTTGTATGTTCCCTCCTGGTGACTCTCCTACCGATGACCTATGACCATTAGAAAACCCAAATATGTTCCTCCAGACTTTGATGGAAGAGTATATAATTGCAAGATGCAATCCATTTGTTCTATTTTATTTTATCTTCTATCAATAATTACAAATATTGTATTGTGGCAACGTTAGAAACTAGTCCAATGTCCTACCAACTAAATCAATTATTACAATCATCCTCTACCTCCACTCATGAATCACACAACACCAACAACAGAGGAAAATATTCATTGAATTTGGACTCATCCATCTAGATCCTTATATAATTAATGAAGTGCTTCAAAGACTCATCGAATTTGGACTCATCTATCTCGATCCTCACATCATTTAAAAATTCCCATCGAATAAGATTTTTTTTAATTTTTCATATGTTTGTCATACCAATTGAAAATGTGATATGGGGATTAAATTCAATTCTAAATGTACACTCAATTGAGTGCTAGAATAATGTAGATGTGCTTGTTTCACCATAAACAATGCTACACCATTGTCACCCATCCATAGGAACAAAACCTCCCCTGAGCACCTTAACCTTTGACATAAATAATGATTCTTGGAAGCCACATTAGAACCAAAGATGACCAAGAGAGAGATCGCACCTTCTCCAAAGGTAGAACACAAGATAAAGATACCAGAAAGACTAAACAAGAGAAAATTTCCCAATAACAACTATTTATGCTCCTCCTCCAAACTTGTGCATTGTTTTTGGTTTTCTCGGTGAGACTAAGTGAACAAAAGAGCCAATGCATTCTATATTTATACTAATATGTCCAACGACTTTTCTGGTTGGGCCTAATGTCGATGGGTGTTTATGACACACCATCACTGGGAAGGAAAGATCTGGATCGGGGTTGTCTATTAAACCCAAGCCATTTGGTATGATCTAACCTGATAGGTTTTATGGCTTTGTTAGCCAACTAGGGTCCTAAAAACAACTAAAGGGAAAAACTAACTAGAATGTGATTCTAACAATCAATACTCTAATTACAAATGTTTTTAACTACGAGTGTTAATGTACAATGATTATATATAGTTTACAAGGTTTGAATAAAACCCTGT
>ML791339.1:102202-130360 GCA_009831015.1 Picea engelmannii
CTGTGGAAGTTATAAAACTGTTTACATGAAATCTGGGAGATATCCCAAAATTGCCTAAACTAGGAAATTAAAATGAAACTAAAACATCCAAATATCCTCTAAACTGTCCATGAAATCCCATGCAATTTCGAATTCACCTGAAATAGGTCAGAAATAGACAAGTTAGAGAGATATTTTATTAATAAAACAATAAAAATCTAATTCTACAGACTTAGATACAGAATCATCAGATTATGTAGTTAGTCTAAAATAACATACAGAATCAGAATTGAAATTAAATCAAATCTTTTAAGAAATTCCATTCAATTTACATCCAATAATTACTTGAGAACGAATCATAATTGAAACCGTTATTCCATGATGAACTCAAACAGGATACACATCATTTAACTGAGTACAGAGATAGCAATACTCTGTTTCGATTATAGTCATGAGTCGGGTAAATGAAATCATATGTAACAAAATCGTAATCGTTTCCAAACAAATCAAATTCATCTGTTATGAGATCGTTTTGATATTCAATTGAAAATAGAACAAATCGCAAACACATTGTTACAGTTGTGAATCGAACAGGATTATCACGATAACTGTATAGCAAGCGATTTATGTTGAGAACGAATCCAAATGATAATTGACTCATAACAAAATCATAACAGGATTAATCAAACATCGTTTGTTGTAGATTTCGATCGTTGATCATTGCACTGTAAGAAAATAGGATCGATTAATTTTGATCACAATCGTTTCAATCAAATGAATCATATGAGGGTTTGACCAATTCATTTCACAAATTTAAAATACAGAGCATCAATTATAATATGAACTCGACTCATAGGACAAACTTGCCAAATTAGAACAAAAGCGAATCGATTAGCTAAGATTTTCACATAGTTGTTATGATTCGGATTCATTTCCAATTCAGGCATGAATGTTATTTGAGCGTAATTTTTTCATCAAAGAGACAGAGTCATTATCCTTAACTTGGAAACAATCAAAGATAGAACATCACACGACACAGCATCGTAACAAGTATCTTCCCGAAAACATTTACCAGTCATAGCATACCAATGATAATGAAATCGAATCCAAGAAAAATCATAACAATCAAACTCGATCAAATCGTTTACCAACCATATCATATGGATCATAAAAAAATCAAATCCGAACATGATTATGTTCTAAACTCAATATGAAAAATTTCCTTTTCAAATCGGATACAAACCAATTCATTTGAAGGCAAACTATTAATTTTGTCACCTTAACGAGGCAAGACAATCAATCAAATTCAAGCGAAGATCACTCAAATCCAATCAAAATCTATTGATTTCTATACTGGGAATAATCAGATCGTATATCGAATCAAAATTTATTTTTATTCAAAGCAAAGCTATATATAGAATGCATGCAATATAACAGAGCCATTCAAGATGTGAACAGAACTGTTTAAAAACTAAATTGAAAACATTATAACAACCTAGATTATTTACAAAACAAAACGATGTCAAAACCATACCTGTGTAGCGACGAGGCTGCTTTCTTATACCAGCTTGGAATTTACAACAGTCGTGGGTGATTCCACATTTTTTAACAGGATGGAGCCGGTTGTCTTTTGATTTTTATCTGTCATTTGGAGCTTGGCCTTTTGACTGGTTAGGACTGCAATCTAGTCTTCCAATGATTGAATCCTTGATTGGAGTATCAGAACATCAATATAATATCACTCTAACCATGAATTGCATTGATCACAGGGTGACTGTGTGGGTTTAGACAGAGCAGGCGAGGGTTTGGACAAATGATCGAGAGTTTCACAAGGCACTTTAATACCCGGGTAGTTAGGGTCGTCCTTTAGGCAGGGGGGTAGGTTTCATACAAAATCATAAGGGGGTTCGTGACACAAACCTTGCGAGTAGGGGTATTCGCTAGCTAAAAAATGTTCCACTTCCGAATCAGAGTCCTCACTCAAGATGATAGGGTTTGGCTCAATAGGGGTTTTTGTCTTGTTCCTTGCCATCCATGAAATCAAACGTCCATTCTTTTTACCCTTATTGTTAGCAGTAGGGTTTGCCTTGGGATTTTTTGTCATGGGCTTAACAGTCTCAACACTCTTAGTCACAGTGTGGGGTAATTCGATAGGAGAGTCGGCCGAGGGTTTAGGTAGTAGGAGGTGTAAGGGTAGAGGCGGTTCATCCTTAGTCTCAGTTACCACAAATTTATCAACCTGTATAGGGTCGATGTCCTCAAAGCCATTACGAGCTATGAAGGCCTTCCAACTTTCACCAAGCAAACTCAAATGATAAACAACAATGAGATTAATAAGCCCATGATGAAATAGGTTGTTTTTAGCCTTGTGCCTCTTAAACTTTTTCGACATCTTATACAAGCTCCGATGAAAATAGAAAGGCATGTTTAGGGGATACCCTATAAAAATCATCAGCAGACGCAGGTGGTAAAGGAACACAAGTTCGTATCAACCTTCACAGGTCAGGAATTTATTAATTATCATCAAAGTATCGTGTCAGCGCGGTTTAAGTGCAGAGATAGGCATACCTTTGTCACAAGAGGTGACTTTGCGCGATTGAAACAACAATGTCCACGACACTTCCTCGAACTTGCAATTCTTAAACCAGCGCTGTCCCGAAGTAGGTAACCCCGTAGCTGAGCTGATAAACTGTTCATCAATCTCTAACTGTACATCGCCTACCTTGGCTCGACAGCCATTGAAGGTCATGGAAAATTGTCGGGCTACGCAAAGGTTAAAACCCTCAAATCGTTTCACAAAGGTAAGCCACCCACTGTCTGCCAAATCTTGTCGGGCATTGTCAAACATCAACAGGGCTTG
The DNA here is from genome assembly GCA_009831015.1 of Picea engelmannii. NCBI lineage: Eukaryota > Viridiplantae > Streptophyta > Pinopsida > Pinales > Pinaceae > Picea > Picea engelmannii. The sequence goes on from ML791339.1 coordinate 105,042, forward strand.
ATTTCCATTGGGCTTGACTCACATGACTGGGGCCATGGAGCTGAATGCATGGTAAGGGAAGGGTTCGAATTCACCAACACACACAGTAACAGAGCTACCTGAACCAACAACAATGAACGAGCCAAAAGGGGTAAGCATAAATGCACGCATGCGAAGGTGGTGGAGTCTGTCATGCATAATATTCATTATCCAAGTACAACCGCCAAATTTCATAGCTGTTCACTCCATAATAATAGTTCAACCATTAAGCCATTTGTACAACCAATGAAATCAAATGTGTATCACCAACGCGCGCAAATGTTATACCATAGTGTTCAAACATCCGATGTATAAGTCAAAACCCAAAATCAACTATGCACCAATGTATATAATCAAAAGTTTAACCAAGGTGCCAAACGATATTCATAATAGTTGACAAGCCAAAAATTATAAAAATATTAACATAAGGATTATATCATATATATATGGGAAAAATTAATCATAACCCCTATGCATTTTCATAGAATCAATGATCAGGCAAGTCATAAAAAGTGTAAATCCAACTGCTCAATGCCATACAAACTCAATAAAATCAAGTTATGCAATCAATATAAGAATGTCTAATGAGCATAGTTCGAAAGTCCTTTCAGCCACATAAGGATAAACAAAAGTTAAGTGCAATAGGCATATCGATAAAAATATCATGACAGTTCAGATAGTGGTCGAAATGTGACCTCGAAAGGAGAAATTTTCCTGCTTACAGTCGTGAAAACTTAACGAAGACAAATGTGCAAATGTCGCAAGAAAAGAAAATGTCGTCTATTTGAAAAATGCGACAAAAACTTGATGTTTGCAAGACATAGGTGTAGGCAGCTTATAGGATAATAGAAAAAAGTGAATTGGCTGCCAACAATGGCGACACAATGGTAGAAGCAGTTATCTCTGCAAAAGTAACAAATTCAGATTAAGACAGCAAAGATAATTTCAACTCAAAAATAACAACCAAAAAATTATACAAACATCATCGTAAATCATTTTTTCCAGCAATGTTTCAAAAGATGAAAACCAATAACAGTCTTAAGATCAGCAAGTCACAATATTAAAGATAAAATATCCAATACTGTTGGCATAGCCACTGCTTCCAGCAGGCATATATAACCTCGACAGGGTTTCCATTTAACCCACTCTGACATCTGTATCCTATCAAGAAGTTCTAGATCAGAATAACGGACATTAAAGAGGTTTCTTTTTTTATGGATTTTCATGTACCCGACATTGCTTCACTGCTAGCGGGCCTATTCAGTACCCCGACGAAGTTGTCTTGGCATCATGCATGCATTTACCCACTGCCAGTAGACCTGTTCAGTATCCAGGTGGGTTTACAAGCACTTCCCACAACTCTTATTAATAATTTTTTATTTTATTTTTCATAGGTATATAGCTGAGTGGGGTGATGCTGAAAATCTTGATATTTTAACATATTTTTTCAGACCTCATCATAATTTTTTAGTATTGTCCTTTATTTAGCTCCAGAGATGTTTTATTTATAAAAACACTTCCTATGATAGGGAGACATATTTTGAGTCATTCCTTTATGGAAAAGGGACAGCGTAAAAAGATAATAGATGATCATGACAAGATTTGCTCAGAGATTGAAATCAGTAAACTTCTTTCAAACAACAAAATTTTCCAACACAGATATCAATTTCAGCAATATATCTTTGATGTTTGTACAAATTTTTCAGAAGTTATTTCAGCAAAGAAATTTTCTATCATCTTTGTCTGAATAGCTCAGTGTACAGGTATGTATATTTTTCAAAAAACACAAACTGATAAATTCAAATCAAAATAAAAAACAGAAAGCAAACGAACGTGCAAACAAAAATGAAATATTTACATAATATACAAGGGTAATTATCATGCAAAGTATCTTTTCAGAGCTTTTCCATTCACTGGGTAAGTGTCAAGCTGCCCTTCAAGATTCTGCAATCGAAAGGAACTAGGACCCAACTTTTCAGCAATTAAAAATGGTCCAAGCCACAAGTTTTGAAATTTGGTGTGCTCACCCTTTCCTTCGTGTGGTTTGTCCCATTTTAAGATGAGATCACCTACTTCAAAATTCCTATCAGAAGCAGAATTAGAATCGAACCAGCTTTTAATTAATTGTTGATGTTGATCTAACTTATGCTTAGCTTGGGCTCTTACTTCTTCCAACTTCATCAAAGCGTTAATTCGGCTTTCTAAAGGGGGACAATCTTCTTCTTGGATTTTTTGTGACAACTGAAGCGAAGGAAGAAGAATGTGAGGTGGAAGAATATCTTCTCTGCCATAAATGAGAAAAAAGGGGGAGTTACCTATAGAAGCTTTGGGTGTTACCCTATCATCCCATAGTGCGTTCAGCAATGCATTGTGCCAGTTCTTGTGATTTTCAACCATGGTTCTCTTGATAATTTTGATCAAGTTCTTGTTTTTTTATTCTGCTAAGCCGTTTCCCTGGGGGTAGTAACTGGCAGAGTACTTCAGCTTTATTCCTTTCCCCAAAGCAAACTCACTCATCTCAAGAGAAGAAAAGTATGAAGCGTTTTCAAAGACTAGACAATCAGGGATGTCGAAACGAGTGATAATATTCGAGTTTAGAAAAGCGATTACCTGACTGGTGTTAACAGTTCTTAGCGCAACAGCTTCAGACCATCGTGTAAAGTAATCTATGGCTGTCACAATATACTTGTGTTGTTGCGAGGACGGAGTGTTAACTGGACCTATGATATCAAGGCCCCATTGCTGGAAAGGAGAATCTACTGAAACGGGTTGCAAGGGAAAGACTGGTTTTTGTAACCGCCCTGATGCTTTCTGACAGATGATACATTTACGACACAAGGCATGGGCATATATAAAAATCATGGGCCAGTAATAACTGACTCTTAAAACTTTATGAGCAGTGGTGTCACCACCGAAGTGACCACCATCTTCTCCTGCATGCAACTCAAGCAAGACTTTTTCTGCTTCGTCTTTCTCAAGACAGCACATCAGTACGCCGTCAAAATTTTGACGAAACAGTACATCGTTAAATAACTAAAAGGAGGAACACTTTAGTCTTAACGCTCTTCTCTTGGCGGGGTCAAGGTGATGGGGTACTAACCCATGTTCGAGACAGAATCTAATATCATCGTACCAGGGACTAACGAGGTTTTGTGCGTAACAAATCAAACTTTGATCGCTTTGTCCTAGGTTTGATGTATCACTATCTTCTTGTTGTCCTGTTTCCAAATCAACAACCAACTTACACAACCCTTGGCCTCTAACAATCTGAGCTGGGGTGATTTCTAAGTCATACTCCTGCAAGGAGGTGACCCAGTTATCTCTCTTCTCTCCTAACTCCTTCTGCACTAACAAGTTCCTTACGGCAGGGGAAGGGACAATGACTTTCGTCCTTGACTTCAAAAGATATGACCGGAAATGGTTAACTGCTTTGAAAATAGTGCAGGATTGTCGATCAACCGCTGGGTAGTTAAGTTCAACACCTTTGAAAGCAGAGCTCATAAAGGCGATGGGTACTTCGTTATTATCGGAATTCTTCTGAGTTAGGACTGTGGCATAGGAACGGTCAGAGGTAAAAGTATAGAGTGTAAAATCTTGAGAGAAGTCAGGGCTCATGAGAGATGGAGCATCTATTATGGCCTTCTTTATGGCATTAAAATCTTGATTTTCTATGGGTCCCTAGTGATATTGGATGTCTTTCTTAATCAGGTTCTGTAGAGGCCTGACCATTTTGGAGAAACTAGGGACAAATCTTCTCATGAAGTTAATCTGGCCTAAGAAAGACTACATGGATTTTTTGGATGTAGGAGGGGGGATTTTAGCGATGACTTGAGTCCTTTCGGGGTCAATAATCATCCCATCACTAGACATAATGAATCCTAGTAATTTACCCTGTTCTACTGCAAAGATGGACTTTTTGGGGTTCAAGGAGATGTCGTATTTATGACATCGTAGCAGAACGGATCATAAGTGATCTAGATGATCGTCTTTGTTCTTATAATAAATGGTCACATCATCTAAGTAAACTACTACGGAGTGATTGATTAAGCCTCGAAAATAAATGTCCATTTCTCTTTGAAAGGTAGCACCCGCATTAATCAATCCAAAGGGCATTTTATGATAAGCATAAGTGCCCCAGGGAGTACGGAAGGTAGTTTTGAGTTGGTCTGGTGGAGACATCAAGACTTGGTTGTATCCAGAGAAACCATCCAATAAAGATAGCCTCTCGGAACCAAATACTTGTTGAAGGATCTATTCCATGGGTGGGACAAGATAATTGTCTTTGTCAGACGCTCTATTGAGGTTTCAGAAATCGATGCAAAGTCGGATTTCCCTGTTTTTCTTCCGAACTGGGACAAGGTTGGACACCCATTGAGTGTGCCTAACAGGCAAAATTATTTTATCACTTAGGATTTTATTCAATTCTTTTTGAACGGTCGGTTCTAGTTTAGGGTGCATCTTCCTCAGTTTCTGTTGGAAGGGTAAGCTTTGGGGCTTCATCGGGATGACATGTTGTATGATATTAGGGTTGAACGTTTTGAGATCAACATACGTCCATGCAAAGACATCCTTAAATTCTTTAAATAATTTTAAAAAAGCATCTTTTTCTTGTCTAGAACATCCCAAGCCTAAGTTAATGCACCGAGGATTTTCACTAGTTCCTAAATTGACTTTTTCATAAGACAACGAGGAACTATTGGCTTTACAATTGACTGTCTTTTTAAATTTATCTTCAAAATCATAAAACTTATCTAATCTAATTGGGTATAGAATTTACCATGTCCGATAGAGCTTCAGGAGATTTTGGATCAGGTATTACCGTAAAATCGTGAAAATTGTCGTCGTGGGTGCGTTCATCTATCACCGCGCCTTGAAAGGTTTCTTCCATGTGCAGAAAGCTAATGATCTGTTGATCATCGTCAAATACTCTCCAGTTTGTGATATTGTCAGGAACAGATGGTCGGAATAATAGCTCGACGGAGAATGCGTCTGGGGACAAGCCTTCTGCAGGAAGAAGTTTAGAGGCTACATTAGCTAGTAGATCTGCTTCAGCATTACTTAATCTAGGAATGGAATTTATATTGAAAGAATAAAATTTATTCATTAAACTCCATACCTCAAACTGGTAACTTTTGAGATGGGGGGAAAGACAGTGTATAGAATCTCTTACCTGTCTAACCACTATTTCAGAGTCGCCAAATACAATCAGGTTTTGAATGTTCATATCTAGGGCTTTTCTGAGACCTTGCGGTAAGGCCTCATATTCTGCAATATTGTTAGTACATTCAAATTCTAGTCTACAAGCCATTAATGTCTTGTTACCTGCCAGATCGATAATGATGTAGCTTGCTCCAGCTCCTTCTTTAGACTTAGAACCGTCGAAATATAGAGACCAAATTTGGTTTCCATCGGGCACATGGGACTGTTGCATAGAAGTTGTTGGTTGCATATATGCTACGATCTTGGGCTGTTGTTCCGGATTGAGGATAGGTGAGACCTCAGCTATGAAATTGCCGAAGAAGGTGTCCATCCCTTGGACTTTGGATGAATCAGCAGAAGGTGTATATGGTTCGTTAGGATTTTTTAAATCTGTGACCGTAAACTTAAGGTAACGCTCACAATTCACTCTGATCTTGTTAGGCTTACCATTCTCTAGAAGCCATAAGTGAGACCAGTCCATCGCGAAGTAACCATGTAGCTGCTCCGACCAGTCCCTGCTTAAAAATAGACCATACACTTCTGGAATATCTACAACAATTATATCAATAACTTGATGAACCTTAGGGTTAGATGATAATCTAATCAATACATTTTTTAGTTCGCCTATAACTTTAACATTTGTTCGATCAAGTTGTATGATTTTTAAAGTAGATGGTTCCACTTCAGCGTTAATCTTTTGGTAGAAAGACCAAGGCATCACATTGGATGATGCCCCTGAGTCGACCATACAATTATGCACATTTTCGTTGAAGATCTCGAAAGTTAAAAGAAAAGGAGGTACATTTTTGCGAGTACTAAGAGCAGTAGCTTGTGGCTTCTTACTCGCAATTTCTAAGGCTACTTTATCTACATTATTTACATTATTTACAGGGACTACAGGAAGGCTTCCTTTATCTTGAGGATTAGGATTATTTTTAGTGGAAGTCTTCTGCGGAACTTTGTTTTGCACAACCTTGTTACCATTGGAATTGCCATTTTTTCCATTCTCTGAAATATTTTGCAACATTTTTTGTAACAGAAATGGAAACTTCAACAATTCATAAATAGAAATGTTATCCCTTAACTTTTTAAGATCTTCAACAACATCATAATCTAAGTTGGGGTTCACATTGCTTTGTTTAGTCTCTGCTGATTTAGATGGCTTTGGAGGTAAAGTTGTAGTGTTCTCGGTAGAAGGCTTGTTTGTTGTCTTACTCCTAGTGTTATAAGGGTGAACAGTCTCAAAGTTAGCTTGAAAGATGTTGTCTGAGAAGTGTCCAAAGATGTTTGGAGAAGACTCTTCTTCTTGAACTGTTTCCTGTTCAACTACCTCCTGAGGGACCTCGGGGGGTATCAAGTTATCTTGGGCCTCTAGAATTGTTTGAAGGGCACATTGAAAACTTTATAGATTCAAGCCTTCGGGGTTTGGATTAGGTCAGCTGGTGGGAAAAGGCTTTCAGAAAGGAGGTTTGTAGGGTCCTTTACTCAAGGAAGCTTCTTCAGTCAACCTTTTTAAGTCTATAACTTGATTCGACAATTTTTGAACAACTTTAGTTAAATTTTCCAAATCAGAGTTTTCAGGTTGTGTTTTACTTTGAGTAGGTCTGGGGAGAATTTCAATCTTCTTTTTGGAAGAAGAACTAGTTTCAGTTTCGTTGCTAGAAGTGTCTTTAAGACTAAGTATGTCTTTTTCAATTTGGGTGGCCTCCTCGAAGGCTTCTAACAACGTGGCCTTTTTAGATCGTTTAACCCAAATAGCTATGCTTTGATGCAAAGATTTAGTGTAGTAAGCTATTATAAGACTCTCAGCGGGCATTGAATCTACAGGGATTCAATTTTTAAGTGTCAAGAATCTTTGATTAAAGTCTTTAACTTTTTCTTTTGGGTTCATTTTTAAGCTAGAAAGGTCCATGACTAAAACTTCCGGAGGTTTACCATCTCCGAACTTTTCCAAAAAGCATGACTCAAACTTTTCCCAAGACACGATGGTATGGGGTTGTTGGGAAAAGTACCATGTGGATGTATTACCCTCAAAAGTATAAGGGAACAACCTACAAACAATGTCTTCATGTTCAACACTGCGGAGTCTAATGGCTAACATAAATTTTGTAATGTGATCTTCAGCTATCTATTTTGAGTTGGGATAAAACTTGGGAACCCACTTCTCCAGGTGTTTAGGTAACGGTTGCTGGGCTCCAGGTACAACTACAACATCCTGATCAAGCCAGGGTCTAGCAGGGTTGTTCTGATTTTCCATTGGGGTAGTGGGTGTGGAAGGTTGAGAAGGTGAATTGCCTTCGTCTGACAAGGAATCTCCTCTAGAAGAGGAAGGAGATGAGGGAGGTGGTGAAGGAGGTGTCCCATATCCTCTTGCAGCAGGATTTGTGATTGGATATGTGGGATTCACAGTGAGGTTAGTGTCACCTAATTGTTCTCTGATATCAGAGAAGTCCAAAGGTTGGCCCCACGGACGGTTTGGTTGCCTAAGACGAGCTAAGGCACTATGGGTTTTAATAAGAGATTGACAGACAATCTCTTATATGTCACCACCTGTAGGATTAGGGGTTGTTGGCTCAACTGTGATCTGTGGATCGTCGGTTGAAGTAGTTGTTGTTTGAAGGGGAATATTATTGTGTGAACGGCTTCTAGTCACTATAGGTGAGTGACTAGGGGGGGGAGGAGTCTTGCGACTACCTCGTGCCATTAATTAAGTTCAGGCCCTCCTTCTAGCGCCATTTGTTGACAGGCGAAATTGACAGTCCGTCAACTGAGAGAGTGGAACCGGTCTGGGGTTGTCTAATAACCCAAGCCGTTTGGAATGAACCACCCTGACGGGTTTAGTGGCTCCGTTAGCCTCTCTAAGGTCCTAGGAAAACCAAAGAGAAAACTAATCTAAACTAACTAATCTAACTAAAACTAAATAAAACAAACTAAACTAATTAACAATAAAACAAAACTAACTAATAAACTAACCTAATCACAACTAAGTATTAAAAAAACTAACTAATCTACTATCTCTATATATACAAACTACTAACTAATACTATACTAACTACTATCTAAAATATAACTTATTTACAAAATGTACAATATCCACAAAATACAGATTTAAATAAAACCTGGAAAACTCATTTGCTTTCTTCCCTAAGACAGAGAAAGATATTTTTGTTGATTTTATGATTTTATGAACAAGAAATAAAACTCACTGAAATTAAACAATATAATATACTAACTATACATATATCTAGCTAAAATACTAACAAATATACTAAACAAATAAACAACAAACAAACCTGGAAACGCTCCAGATTTGTCCTGTGCATGATGACTTCGAAGCTGGTCAGAGGAAGGAAACTCGCACCGGATGATCTAGAAGCTTATTGTAAACGATAGCTGCAATGTTCTTTGAGTTTATTTATAGGACAAACAAGACATAAAAAATCATAACAATTATATGATATATAAATCTCTGCAATTAGGTAAACTTGTTATGCAAAAACTTATACTTAATAATTCAATTGATGAAGAAGAGAAATCTGTCATTCACAAACTGAATCAAGTAATTGCTATGTTTTTTAAGTACTGGAAGAAATCATATATGGATTATATTGATTAAATCATATCATTTGCAAAAGACTAAGATAGCTAAAGTAGCCATTAACCAAATGCAAATTGATACACATAAACATGAAACAAAACATTGATATTATGAAAAGCTAAAGCTGTAGCAGAACATGAATTTTTGTCTCCGTCTATATTAAAATTCCATATCCTTGTTCTCCCACGAATGAGGATGATCATTATTACAAAAATAATAAGTATTTAAAGGTTTTCCACAGGGTAAAACCTCCCTGTGGAAGTTATAAAATTGTTTACATGAAATCTCGGAGATATCCCAAAATTGCCTAAACTAGGAAATTAAAATGAAACTAAAACATCCAAATATCCTCTAAACTGTCCATCAAATCCCATGCAATTTCGAATTCACCTGAAACAGGTCAGAAATAGACAAGTTAGAGAGATATTTTATTAATAAAACAATAAAAATATAATTCTACAGACTTAGCTACAGAATCATCAGATTCTGTAGTTAGTCTAAAATAAGATACAGAATCCGAATTGAAATTAAATCAAATCTTTTAAGAAATTCCATTCAATTGACATCCAATAATTACTTGAGAACGAATCATAAATTGAAACCGTTATTCCATGATGAACTCAAACAGGATACACATCATTTAACTGAGTACAGAGATAGCAATACTCTGTTTCGATTATAGTCATGAGTCGAGTAAATGAAATCATATGTAACAAAATTTTAATCGTTTCCCAACAAATCGAATCCATCTGTTATGAGATCGTTTTGATATTCAATTGAAAATAGAACAAATCGCAAACAAATCGTTACACTTGTGAATCGAATAGGATTGTCACGATAACTGTATAGAAAGCGATTTATGCTATGAATGAATCCAAACGATAATTGACTCATAACAAAATCATAACAGGATTAATCAAACAGGGTTTGTTATAGATTTCGATCGTTGATCATTGCACTGTAAGCAAACATGATCAATTAATTTTGATCACAATCATTTCAATCAAACGAATCATATCAGGGTTTGACCAATTTATTTCACAAATTTAAAATACAGAGCATCAATTACAATCTGAACTCGACTCATAGGACAAACTTGCCAAATTAAAACAAAAGCGAATCGATTAGCTAAGATTTTCACATAGTTGTTATGATTCGGATTCATTTCCAATTCGGGCGTGAATGTTATTTGAGCATAATGTTTTCATCAAAGAGACAGAGTCATTATCCTTAACTTGGAAACAATCAAAGATAGAACATCACACGACACAGCATCGTAACAAGTATCTTCCTGAAAACATTTACCAATCATAGCATACCAATGATAATGAAATCGAATCCGAACAAAATCATAACAATCAAACTCGATCAAATCGTTTACCAACCATAGCATATGGATCATAACAAAATCAAATCCGAACATGATTATGTTCTAAACTGAATATGAAAATTTTCCTTTTCAAATCGGATACAAACCAATTCATTTGAAGGCAAACAATTAATTTTGTCACCTTAACGAGGCAAGCCAATCAATCAAATTCAAGTGAAGATCACTCAAATCCAATCAAAATCTATTGATTTCTATACTGGGAATAATCAGATCGTATATCGAATCAAAATTTCTTTTTATTCAAAGCAAATCTATATATAGAATGCGCGCAATATAACAGAGCCATTTAAGATGTGAACAGAACTGTTTAAAAATTGAATTGAAAACATTATAACAACCTAGATTATTTACAAAACAAAACGATGTCAAAACCATACCTGTGTAGCAACGAGGCTGCTTTCTTATACCAGCTTGGAATTTACAACAGTCGTGGTTGATTCCACATTTTTGAACAGGATGGAGTCGATTGTCTTTTGATTTTTATCTGTCGTTTGGAGCTTGGCCTTTTGACTGGTTAGGACTGCAATCTGGTCTTCCAGTGATTGAATCCTTGATTGGAGTATCGGAACATCAATATAATATCGCTCTAACCATGAATTTCATTGATCACAGGGTGACTGTGTGGGTTTAGACGGAGCAGGCGAGGGTTTGGCCAAATGATCGAGAGTTTCACAAGGCACTTTAATACCCGGGTAGTTAGGGTCGTCCTTTAGGCAGGGGGGTAGGTTTGATACAAAATCATAAGGGGGTTTGTGACACAAACCTTGCGAGTAGGGGTATTCGCTAGCTAAAAAATGTTCCACTTCTGAATCGGAGTCCTCACTCAAGACGATAGGGTTTGGCTCAACAAGGGGTTTTGGCTTGTTCCTTGCCATCCATGAAATCAAACGTGCATTCTTTTTACCCTTATCATTAGTAGTAGGGTTTTCCTTGGGCTTTTTTGTCACAGGCTTCACAGTCTCAACACTCTTAGTCACAGTGTGGGGTAAGTCGATAGGAGAGTTGGTCGAGGGTTTAGATAGTAGGAGGTGTAATGGTAGAGACGGTTTAGCCTTAGTCTCAGTTACCACAGATTTATCAACCTGTATAGGGTCGATGTCCTCAAAGCCATTACGGGCGATGAAGGCCTTCCAAATTTCACCAAGCAAACTCAAATGATAAACAACGATGAGATTAATAAGCCCATGATGAAACAAGCTATTGTCAGCCTTGTGCCTCTTAAAAATTTTCGACATCTTATACAAGCTCCGATGAAAATAGAAAGGCATGTTTAGGGGATACCCTATAAAAATCATCAACAGACGTAGGTGGTAAAGGAACACAAGTCTGTATCGACCTTCGCAGGTCACGAACTACTTAATTATCATCAAAGTATCGTGCCAGCACGGTTTAAGTGCAGAGATAGGCATACCTCTGTCACAAGAGGTGACTTTGCGCGATTGAAACAGCAATGTCCACGACACTTCCTCGACCTTGCAATTCTTAAACCAGCGTTGTCCCGAAGTAGGTAACCCTGTAGCTGAGCTGATAAACTGTTCATCAATCTCTAACTGTACATCGCCTACCTTGGCTTGACAGCCATCAAAGGTCATAGCAAACTATCGAGCTACGTAAAGGTTAAATCCCTCAAATCGTTTCACGAAGGTAAGCCATCCACTGTCTGCCAAATATTGTCGAGCATTGCCAAACATCAACAAGGCTTGATTTCCATTGGGCTCGACTCGCACGACTGGGGCCATGGAGCTGAATGCATGGTAAGGGAAGGGTTCGAATTCACCAACACACACAGTAACAGAGCTACCCGAACCAACAACAATGAACGAGGCATAAGGGGTAAGTATAAATGCGCGCATGCAAAGGTGGTGGAGTCTGCCATGCATAATATTCATTATCCAAGTACAACCGCCAAATTTCATAGTTGTTCACTCCATAATAATAGTTCAACCATTAAGCCATGTGTACAACCAATGAAATCAAATGCGTATCACCAACGCGCGTAAGTGTTATACCATAGTGTTCAAACATCCGATGTATAAGTCAAAACCCAAAATCAACTATGTGCCAATGTATATAATCAAAAGTTTAACCAAGGTGCCAAACGATATTCATAATAGTTAACAAGCCAAAAATTATAAAAAGATTAACATAAGGATTATATCATATATATATGGGAAAAATTAATCATAACCCCTATGCATTTTCATAGAATCAATGATCAGGCAAGTCATAAAAAGTGTAAATCCAACTGCTCAATGCCTTACAAACTCAATAAAATCAAGTTATGCAATCAATATAAGAATGTCCAATGAGCATAGTTCAAAAGTCCTTCCAGCCACATAACAATAAACAAATGGTAAGTGCAATAGGCATATCGATAAAAAGATCATGACAGTTTAGATAGAGGTCGAAATGTGACCTCGAAAGGAGAAATTTTCACGCTTATAGTCGTGAAAACTTAACGAAGACAAATGTGCAAATGTTGCAAGAAAAGAAAATGTCGTCTATTTGAAAAATGCGACGAAAACTTGATGTTCGCAAGACATAGGTGTAGGCAACTTATAGGATAATAGAAAAAAGTTTATTGGCTGCCAACAAGGATCAGCCAATAAAATGATAGGTTTATGAAAATATTAGATTCCCTTAGGTGTTATCCCCTTTGCAAAAGAGAAATCCACAAACTATATGATGCCCTCAAACCAAATCTTGTTCTAATTTCATGCTTACAGTCATGAAATTGAACCAAAAAAAATGATAGATTAAAAATAATGAACTCATACACACAGCTGGTCCAATGAATCTTTTCAAATCTAAAGATGATAGAAATTTTTGCAAGGGGAAGGAGGCAGATACAAAAACATTTATCGCTTGAAGACGACATTTTACCATGATAAAATTTAAATGAATATTTGGCTGCCAACAATGGCGACACGCTGGGCGAAGAAGTTATCTCTGCATCATCAGAACTTCATATCAGGGAAAAAGTGACTCATAAATAATTATTATAAACAATTAAAAGACGGATCAAGCATTTCGACAATAACTCAGAAAAAATAACACAGTCATAGTATTGGATAAAGTTTTGTCCAAAAATTGTAATCCGACATCTCATTTCGATCATAGGGGTAACGATGTTTATACAAATAACTCCAATACCATTGACAAGGCCACTGCTACTAACAGGAGTCTATAGCCTTAGCAGGGATGTCTTTTAGCCCACTCTAGTACTTCTATCCCATCCAAGAGTCATCCATTTATGATAAAAGCATCCTGACATCCAATCAATTTAAAAACAAAACTAAGGATCTTCGAACTCGACATTGCTTTGCTTCCAGCAGGCCTATTCAGTACCCTAACGAAGTTGTCTTGGTATCATGTGCGCATTTACCCGCTTCCAGCAGACCCGTTGACAGGTTTACACACAATTCCCACACATTACAGTGCTTCGAACTCTCTAAAAATGTTGATAATATTTTTAGAAACTTTGTGATATCAAGAGAGTGAGTTGATACTGAATATTTCACAGCTGGACAATGATAGGATCGATCTTTTAAGAATTATTTTCTCGTTCTTTGGGAACTGATAAATTTCATTGTAATTTTGAAAATCATATTTTAGTCAAGAAATCATCTCTGGGATGGGAAAGAACTATGATTTTTTCTCATTAAAACAAGGATGGCGTCAGAAGTTTTTAAAGAAAATCATGTTTCCTGATATTTCAATGAAAACCGAGAACATTGACTTGACAAAAAATTACCTTAATTGATTTGAGTATAGAACTTAATGTTCAGATGATTTGAACTGTTATCAACTTCTACTAATGAAAAATCCAATTCCCCTCCATAATGAAATGTGATTCAGAAATAATCATCCAGAAAACACAAAAAATCACACAAAATGAAAAAAACAAAAAAAAGCGTAAACTAAAATATTTACAAGGGGAGAAACCTGATTTTATTAGGTGAAGTACTTTTTCAGAGACTGGACATTCACTAGAAAAGTATCTGGTTGTCCCTCTAAGTTGTGTAGTCGAAAAGAACTAGGACCCAATTTTTCAGAAATGACAAAAGGCCCCAGCCAAAGGTTTTGGAACTTGATATGTTCTCCTTTATTCTCGTGCGCTTTGTCCCATTTGAGAACTAAATCCCCTACATTAAAATTTATTTATGAGGATGAACTTGTATCGAAACAACTCTTTAAATTTTGTTGATGCTAATACAATTTATGTTTTTCTTGTGTTTTTACTTCTTCTAATTTTAATAAAGTGTTTATCCGATTTTCTAGAGGAGGGCATTCCTCTTCTTGAACTTTCTGTGACAATTGCAGCAAAGGAAGCAAGACATGTGGGGGAAGGATGGATTATCTTCCGTAAATGAAGAAGAAGGGATAATTACCAATGGAGGATTTTGGAGTTACCCTATCATCCCAAAGTTCTTTGTACAATGCATTGTGCCAATTCTTGTGGTTTTCTAACAATGTCCTCTTTATAATATTGATCAGATTCTTATTTGTTGACTTGGCCAAACCATTCCCTAGAGGGTAATAGATGGAAGAGTACTTTAGTTTAATCCATTTTTGTAAGGAAAATGCGTTCATGTCCAGGGAATAAAAATAAGAATCATTTTCAAAAACCAAACATTCAGGAATTCTGAATCGATTGATAACATAAGAGTTTAGAAACGAAACTACCTGATTCGTATTGACTATTTTTAAAGGTAAGGCTTCATACCATATCGTAAAATAATATGTTGTCGTGCGAATGTACTTGTGTTATTGTGGGGAAAGGGGATTAATCGGTCCTATAATATCTAGGCCCCATTGTTGAAAAGGTGTATCTACTGTAATAGGTTGCAAAGGAAAAGCTTCTTTTTTCACTCGTCTTGCAGCCTTTTGACATATTATACACTTGCGGGACAAAGTATGAGCATATTTAAAAAAGGTATGACAATAGTAACCATCCCTTAGTACTTTGTGAGGAGTGGTATCCCAACCAAAATGACCCTCGACATCACTAGAATGAAGTTTAGTCAGCACCCTTTCAGATTCCTCTTTTTCTAAGCAACACAGAAAAACACCGTCAAAATTCTTTCGAAATAATATATCATTAATTAATTGGAAAGATGTATATTTAAGTCTTAGTGCTCTTCTATTTTTTGGATCAATATTACGAGGAGCATTTATGTGTAGAAAATAAAATCTGATATTCTCATACCATGAATTGGGTATAGTTTGTGCACAGCTGATTTGTGTTTCGTTATGTTGATTTTCAGTTGATGTATTTATTTGATTTTCTGACTTTTCAATTGAATCGAATACTAATTTACAAAGGCCTTGACCTCTAATAATTTGTGCAGGCACTATTTTGAGATCATATTCCTGGAGTGACGTCATCCAATTTCCCCTTTTCTCTCCCAGCTCTTTCTGCACTAACATATTTCTTACAGCAGGGTAAGGGATGACAATTATTGTCTTTGATTTTAACAGGTAAGACCTTAAATGTTTGGCTACTTTAAAAATAGTGTATGCCTGTTGATATACCGTGGGGTAATTTAATTCTGCTCCTTTAAAAGCAGAGCTCATGAATGAGATAGGTATCTCACTATTTTCATCATTTTTTTGTGTAAGCATAGCAACATAAGATCTGCCAGATGCAAAAGTATATAATGTGAAATCTTGGGAAAAATCAGGGCTCATAGAGGAAGGTGCTTTGATTATAGATTTTCTAATGGAATTAAAATCTTGATTCTATTATGATCCCCATTTGTACAGGACATCCTTTTTTATTAGATTTTGTAGAGGTCTAACCATCTCAAAAAAACTCGGGACAAATCGTCTGACAAAATTAATTTTACCCAAAAAGGATTACATGGCCTTTTTGGAAGAAGGTGGGGGGAGGTTGGCAATGGCTTGGGTTCTTTCAGGATCAATTATCATTCCATTTTTAGAGACTATAAACCCAAGAAATTTCCCTTGTTCTACTGCAAAGACTCTTTTTTTAGGATTGAGTGAAATGTCGAACTTGCGACATCGTTCTAACATGGCCCTAAGATGAGACAAGTGGTCTTTCTTGTTCTTGAAAAAGATAGTGACATCGTCTATATAGACCATGAAAAGAAATGTCCATTGCCCTCTAGAAAGTGGCACCAACATTTATCAATCCAAAAGGCATTTTTCTGTAGGCGTAGGTGCCCCATGGGGTATGAAAAGTGGTTTTCAGCTAATCTGAAGGAGACATGAGGACCTGGTTATATCCTGAGAAACCATCTAATAAAGATAGTCTTTCAGAACCAGATACTTTCTGGAGAATTTGTTCCATTGGTGGAACGAGGTAGTTGTCTTTATCAGAAGCTCGGTTTAAATTGTGAAAGTCGACACAAAGTCGAATCTCCCCATTTTTCTTCCTTACTGGGACTAGGATGGATACCCATTGAGTATGTCGTACTGGAAAAATGATCTTGGCAGTGAGTAATTTATTTAATTCCTTTTATAGGGTAGGTACTAATTTAGGGTGCATTTTCCTCAATTTATGTTGAAAAGGTTGGGTTTGGGGCTTCATAGAGATCACATGTTGTATTATGTTTGGATCAAAAAAATTTAAATCCTCGTACATCCAAGAAAACACATCTTTGAATTATTTGAACAATTTTATAAAAGCAGACCTTTCTTGTTCAAAACACCCTTTACCCAGATTGATATTTTGAGGATTATCTTGCGTTACTAAATTTACAGTTTTGCACAACAATGAGGAACTGTTTGTTTTGCAATTGACTACCCCTCTAAACTTGTCATGTAGGTCATAAAAATTTTCTAATTTAACAACAGATTTGGGGATAGAGTTTACCAGCTCAGATGATAATTATGCATATCGAGGATCAGATATTACTGTGAAATCTCAGAGGTTTTCATCATGAGTGCTTTCATCAATTACTGCATCTTGGAAGGTGTCTTCCATATGCAAAAAAATGATGATTTGTTGATCATCATAAAATAATTGCTAGTTTGTGATGTTGTCAAGAATCAATGGCCTAAATAACAATTCAACCGAGAATGTGTTAGGAGAAAGACCTTCAGTATGAAACAATTTAGAAGCAATGTTAGCTAATAAATCAGCTTTTGAATTACTTGACCTAGGAATGGAATTTATATTGAAAGCAAGAAATTTATGCATTAAACCCCATACCTCAGTTTGGTAATTTTTCAAAAGCGGTGATAGATAGTGTATTGCATTTCTTACCTTTTTGACCACGATTTTAGAGTCACTGAATACTACCAATTTTTGCATGTCCATATCCAGTGCCTTCCTTAGTCCCTACAGAAGTGCTTCATATTCTTTTGTGTTGTTAGTACATTCAAACTCCAATCGATAGGAAATAAATTTTTTGTTACCTGTGGGATCAATAAGCACACAACCAGTCCATGCCCCTTCTCGAGATTTGGATCCATCAAAATATAAAGACCAAATTTTTTCGTCATTAGAAATGTTCGTTGTATTTAGAAAATTTGTTGTCTGAGTATAGGATGTTACTTCGGATTGTTGTTCTGGGTTGGTGATAGAGGAAATTTCAGTCATGAAATTACCAAAAAAAGTATCCATTCCCTGCATCTCAATTGAATTTGTAGCAGTAATAAAAGGCTCATTTGGGTCATTTAGATTTGTCAAGGTGTACTTGAGGTAACATTCTCTATTTATTTTGATCTTGTTGGGCTATCCATTTTCTAGCAGCCACAAATAAGATCAGTCCGTAGAAAAATAGTCATGTAACTGTTTTGACCAATCTCTACCAAAAAATAAACCATATACTTTAATAATGTCAACAACAATAATATCAACTACTTGGTGAACCTTGGGATTGGACGATAATATTATCAACACATTTTTAAGTTCACCAATAACTTTGATATTAGTTCGATCCAATTGAATGATTGTTAAATTAGAAGGTTTTACTTCAGCATTAATTTTCTAACACACAGACATAGGCATTACATTTGATGAGGATTTAGAATCAACCATACAGTTATGTACATTCCTATTGAAAACTTCGAAAGTTAATAAAAAATGAGGCATATTTTTTCATGAAGAAACAACAGAATTCTACTGATTTTTTATGGTTGTACCTACAAAAGGTTTATCTTAGTTTCCTATAATTTTCTCTGATATGTCCCTTTTATCTTAATTTTCAAATGAATTTTTATCTGGGACATATTTAGTTTTATTTGGATCACTTTCTGCTGATTTCTTGCTGATAGAATCATTCCTTTTGTTATTTTCAACAATACTTTGGAGCATTTTCTATAGGATAAGTGAAAATTTTAGTAATTCAAAAACTGAAATATTCACCCTTAGCTTTTTAAGATCTTCAACCAAATCATATTCTAAAACTGGAGCAGTAGATTTTTTTCTTGTTTCAGTTTGCTTTGGATGTTTTGAAACCACATTTCTACTTGTTTCGGGTGAAGGTTTGTTTTGTGTTTTACTTCGAGTGTTATAGAGATGGGCATTTTCAAAGTTTGCTTGAAATATGTTGTCTGAAAAATGCTCGAAAATGGGAGGAGATGAATCCTCCTCATCGTGTGTCTCTTCCTCACCTGCATCATCATGATTTTCAGGGGGAGCAGAAACAGAGTTATCATGTGCTCCCAGTATTGTTTGCAAAGCATACTGTAGACCTTCAAAGTTTAGACCTTCTATGGTTGGGTTTGGCCGATTTGGAGGAAAAGGTTTTTTGAAAGGTGGTCTGAAACCTCCTTTACATGTAAATGCCTACTCAGCAGATATTTTCAATTCTATGACCTGATTGGATAATTTTTGGAAATCTTTCTGCAAACTCTCCAAGTCTAATGTTTCTTGTTGATTTTTAGTTTGAGGAGGCCTAGTAAGAATTTCTATTTTATTTTTAGAAGATGAAGTTGTTTCAGCCTCACTACTTAGTTTATATTTTAAGCTCAGAATGTCTTTCTCAATTAGGACTACCTCCTCAGAGGCTTCTAATAATGTGTTTGTTTTGGACCTTTTAACCCATATGGCTATATTTTTATGCAGGGCATTAGTATAGTATGCAACAGTTAGATTTTATGTTGGCATCGAATCTACAGGGATTTTGTTTTTTAATGTCAGGAACCTCTGGTTGAAGTCCTTAACTTTTTATTTAGGGTTCATTTTCAAACTAGATATTTCCATTACTGAAAATTCCAGAGATATATCATCTTCGAATTTTTCTAGAAAACAAGTTTCAAACTTGTCCCAAGAGACGATGGTTTTAGGTTGTTGCGTAAAATACCAGGTTGAGGCATTCCATTCAAAATTATACAAGAATAGTCTACACACGACATCTCCATGCTCGACACTCTGGAATATAATGACCAACATAAATTTCTTGATGTGATCCTCATTTGATTGCTTTGAATTTGGATCAAATTTGGGAAGCCATTTCTATGGATTTTTAGGCAATGGGTGTAGGGGTCTGGGTACTGCCACAACATCTTGATCAAGCCAAGGTCTGATGGGATTATTTTGGTTTCCCATGGGAGTTGGTGGAGTTGAAGTTTCAGATGGTTCATATGAAGAACTTCCTTCGTCTAAGGATTCCTCTCCTGAAGAGGGTGGATAATAACTAGGTGGGGATGGTGGGATACTAGATCCCCTAGCACCAAGGATAAGTGCTTCAAAAGGATTGGTAATATTACCACCTAAAGGGTTTTCGGGTAGACTAGTGCCTTGAGGTTGTTCTTGAATATTTGGGAAATCAAGGGGTTGATTAAGTTGTCTACCGGGTTATCTGATTCGGGACAAAGAACTTTGAGTTCTTATGATCGATTAGAGAACAATTTCTTGGACGTCAATCCCTTGAGGAACTGGTGTCACTAGTTCAATGAGAATGTCAGGAGTAGTGTTTGAGGTAGTAGCTAGATCAAGTGTAACATTATTTTCTAAGAGACTACGCGTTACGACAGGAGAACGACTGTTTGAAGGAGTCTTCGACCTCCATGTTCCATCAATAAATTATAGGCCCTCCTTCTAGCGCCATTTGTTGATGGGCGTTTATGACACACCATCAATGGGAAGGATATATTTGGACTAGGGTTCTGTATTTAACCCAAGCCTTTTGGTATGATCTAACGTGATGGGTTTTATGGCTCCTCCATTAGACAACTAGGGTCCTAAAAACAACTAAAGGGAAAAACTAACTAGAATACGATTCTAACAATCAATACTTTAATTACAAATTCTTTTAACTACGAGTGTTAATGTACAATGATTATATACATTTTACAAGGTGTGAATAAAACCCTACGAAAGTAATTGTTTGAGATAATGTTTCTACACAAGAATAAGTGTGAAAAGAACTTATTCTAATTCTCTAAATATCAAACTAATAAACACCAAATGAATATGATTATAATGATATCACGAAAATAGACAAAGCTAATTAACGTCCAAATAATGCAATAACTATTCATTCATATATAAATAACTTTAAAAAAGAAAACAATACATTAACAAACCTCTAGCTGATCAGCAATAGTAAACTAAGTTCATCTCTCTGCGTTTATGTGAGATCCTTCTTGTCTTGTGTAAGTGAAAACCTATGACAAAAACAATCATAATACTTCCTGAAGAAATTCAAGGAAGTGTTTCATATTATGGATCTAGTCTCATGACGACAGAAAGATAAAGCATTATATATCCTGTAACGTTTGAGATATCCAATAACTGAGAATGAAAGATATATTAGCCCTCAGTAATGGTGATATCAACCATTTAGCATCAAACATAAATTCAAAATACTAAAATAGATGATTAATCACAGGTATAAACTAAACCAAAAGATAATGAACAAAATTAATAAAAGCAATGTTATAAAATATCATGTGAAGAAGAGACTAAAGCTAACTCAACACAGATAACATTTCATAACTATAAATTATAGGAGAAGACAATGAAAAACACTGCAGAGTTTGCATAGGTCTAAAGCCAAATAGAAAACCGCTTTCTCATATAACTTCAAAAATATATGTCCATTCTTTGGTCTAGAAAAAACATGCCCTATCTCTAGGAAACATAGCTATTTCAACATGTCTCTAATCTGTTACCTCCTATCATGCAAGATAGAGACAGATCTCTTAAAATAAGTTTGTTTTACAAAAACAGAGTAACAAAAGATATTCTTGTTGGAGTCTTTAAATCAAAAATATTTATATTAATGACATTGTTTTTTTCAAAATGAGAAATTACTAATCTATTGAACGCTTAGCCCATGATTCATTTCCTTAAACAAAGCACCATAATCTATTTTTTACCTTAAATGATAAAACAAAATCAAAGTTTAGATAACAATACAAACAAATAATTTAAATAGACTGGCTACAAAAATTTTTGATTCTTTAGCTAGTATCAAAATAAAAATAAAATCGAAAGTCAATCTACCTATTATTTCTCAAACATAATCAAATAAAAAAAAAAAAAACAACTATTTACCATTTTAGAAATTTGACAAAGAGGCATCAGATAGGTCTGAATTTATAATGGTGTTGAAATTTTTTGAATTTTTAATGATCACATTCCCAAATCACTTAATTCTCTTATTAGCCCTGTGTGTGTTTGATCGAACACAGGCTTTCAACTCATCATTCTCCCTCTCGAGCATTGAATGTTTTGATACCATTTGGTTCAATCATGCCTATAGGTAGGGGACATCTTAGTAATATATCTCAATTGAATCAAAATAGTTTTCACAATGAACCGGTTCTATTCTAGGGAAAGGTTGAGCCTGCTCTGTAGAGGGAAATTTAACCTGTCCCATGATTTGTTTCAGATCATGTTGTATACCATAAAAACCTTCCTATATCTTTAAGAATAGTGGAATATTTAAAACAAAATTGAGTTGTGTTGTATCAGTATCGATATCGTTCCCAAGGATTCGGTCATCGATATCATCCTCAACAATAAAATCATCAATATTATCCTCAGAAAAACGATCATCGACCTCGATCACCGGGATTGATTTCTCATTTTCACACTGTCAATTTCTCATTTGTCTAGATATGAGGCAGCCATATCTTTTATTTTTAAAATTGATATCTGGACTACTCTATTTCTTATGCCTACCCTTTTTCTTGACAACTGGTTCATTCAAATCAATATGAATTGGCTCGGGATTAGGAACAGTAAGAGTTTTATCCTTTAGATCATCTAAAACCTCTTCCAAAGATTTTATGGGAATAAAATTTTGTTTTGGATTCTTTCATTTGGATGGATTCTTGATAACAACAGGGGTTTAATCTATGGATGAAGGTCTTTCTTGTAGATTGACATGTAGGTTTTTCATTAGGAGGTTTGATCGATAGATACTAGGAGGTTCATCGGAATGCAGAGGTAATTCTATTTCATTTTCAGGTAGGGTAAACCCATTTATATATAGGAAATTTTCCCAACTATCCCCAGCTTTAGACAAATGCGAAATCACGAGAATCCTAATGAGACCATGATGGAAAAGGATTGACTGTGGGTTTAGGTTTAGTCTTTGGTAGAACTTGGCCATTTTCCGCAGGCACCTAAGTAGATAAAATGGCATATTCAAATTGAAACCTAGAAAAACCATCAGTAAGAGGACATGATACAAGAATATCAAACCATATCTACCTTCATAGATAATAAATTTCTTAAGCATTAAGAGCAAGTCATGCCATCGTGGATTAAAAAGAACAATAGGTGTACCTTTTTCACAGTAACGCGATTTCTTGGAGGAAATGAGTAGATGCCAAGGCATTCCCTCAAGATTGAGGTTTTTAAACCATCGATCTCCCTCTTGGGACAGTCTAGTAGCCTTTTCGATCCAACTCTCAGTCACCTCTAACTGCAAATCCCCAATTTTATCCCTGGTGCCATCGAAAGTTTGAGGGAAGGCTTAAGCCACTTTGAGGTTGAAACCCTCAAATCATCTTATGAAACCATCCAAAACATATTCCACAAGGTCATCCACAACATCGTCATGTGAGAGGAGATTCTTTGAACCATTGGGCTCAATCCTCACAATGGGTGCCATCGATATGGTCACACAGAAACAACAGGATTAGCAAGAGGTGGGGTGTGTTTTCCAACACACGAAATGTAGGATCAGGTCTGCATATTCAGGAGAAACCTGATACCTAAGGATTTGGAAGACCACCATAACAACCATTTGGAGGCTTGAGTGGGTAGTAAATCAGAGGACATGCAGAACGAAGAACCACTCGGTGAAATGAATGCCGAAATCAAGCACCAAAAATTACCACTTGAAACAATGAATGCATGCATGTGCTATGCATGACGAAGGAGTGATGTTTGAAAGTATGAATGTCATCCCTTTACTAGGACGAAGAGACCGTGATATGACTGCTAGGGGTAGGATTCATATCTCAAAATAAAACAAAGTTTTTCTTGTTATGAGATCATGGATATGTGAATGTGAAAACCAAAAATAATCAAGTAGTAGAATGCCTAATTCATAACCCCAAGATAAATAACTCATGCGCTATGGTAAGGGATTAACCAATAAAATGATAGGTTTATGAAAATATTAGATTCCCTTAGGTTTTATCCCATTTGCAAAAGACAAATCCACAAACTATATGATGCCCTCAAACCAAAGCTTGTTCCAATTTCATGCTTACTATTATCTCCTCAAATAACATAGTCAAATTTGTTTATTTTAGGTGATAGGAAGTCATTTAAAAATACATTTCTAAATTTTTTAAGGTTCATTTTTTAGAGCCTTAGGTTTGTAATAAAGTTTGAAAAAAAATTGATTTGGTTTTCCCTTCAAAAAAGTCAAAACTCAGGTTTTAGTAGCTAAGCACCTTTCCAAAAGGGCTTCTAAGCCACTGAAAGTGTAGAAATTCTAGGTTTTTACTAGGTTGAGTCATCATTTTCAAAGGATGATTTTGAGCAACTGGAAGATCATTTTTTGAAACGGTCGGAGTTTTTTGTGCCTAACTTATCAAAGACAAATAACCTCTCAATTTCCATATAGGTGTCATAGATTGGGAGAATCGAATTCATCTCTGAGCCTTAATTTTCGGATCTCGGAATTTACCTATTTGACACATGTTTTTGAAATGAAGATCACGGGAAAATAAAAATGAATCTCAAATAACTGAGAGAGATTGTTTCTCACAACAAAACTAATTACAAAAACCTCTCTCATTTTTCCAAAATATATTTTTATTTGAGAGATATGGGTGAATCTTTGAGAGGAATATTTCCAGAATTTTCGGTGGCTTAGGCGAACATTTCAACTGTTCATTAGCCACCGAAAGCACAAACATGGAAGAGAGGTCGTATTTTTTCCCAGATCTAACTTTTTCTTAGCCAAACATCTCGAGAATGGTTTTTTAAGATGAATTATAATTAAATACATCATATTTAAGGTTTTGTCTTGATGTATGAGGTGTTTTAAATGGTGGCAAAATTGTTATAATCCTAAAATGCACCATACAGGTTTACCTGGCATCAGGCCAACTCATGCCTCTTCCTAGCCAAAGCCATGCTGAGTAACTCCTCAAAAACCACTCAGAACAAGCAACCCGCGCCCTAACTTCTTACTAGGCGCGGACATCCTCTTGCTGTCCTCTTACTGCACGCGGGTATCCGCGGGCTAGCCTAAAACAGCCCGCGAGTACCTAACAATGCAAAAAATCAGGGAAGTTTCCGCCGAGACTCGGGGCTTTTTGTCAGTTAACTGAAACTCTCCGCCATGCATGGCCGAGAGTTCGACTAAAACCCTAGCTCTTCCTAACCTATAAAAGGAGGGGTAGGGGTACTAGTCAAGGGAGAGAAAAAGGATAGCAAAGAAACTCTGCCAAAATAGCCAAGCCCATTATTGTCCACACTTCATGTCGCAGCATTTAGAGGACAAAAGAAGAGGAAGAGCCCAGGATCAGGATCGAGGAACGGTGGCTAGTCTCAGAACTCATTGTAAGTGATTCATTTTGAGAATAATGAAAAAGATACTTTTCCCGTCCCAAAATTCATAAATCTTATCTATGTCATTTGATTTGTGTTTTATTTCTAACCCCCTATTAGATCAGTAGCATGCATGTGTAGTCTTATCTTGATTGCAGGAAGCTTTGTAGAAGGGG
>ML791339.1:135822-156356 GCA_009831015.1 Picea engelmannii
ACAATCGATTGCCATCAATGACAACCTTGATCATCTGCGTCATTCTTCTGTTATAGCCATCAATGACAACCTTAACCATCTGCGTTAGCTTCTGTGTTCCAGCGTTGTTTCAGCACTGTGTTTCAGCGTCTGTGTTTGCATTTTTGTTGCAGCAGTTCGCATTTGTGTTGCAGCAGTTCACATTTGTGTTGCAGCGTGTTTCAGCTGTTCTTCATAAACAATCGATTGCCATCAATGACAACCTTGATTATCTACGTCATCTTTGCTGTAGCCATATTTCCAACACAAATGATGCTAAGATCACGCGTTGTATGATCAGAATTGTTTGGCAGAAACGACAGACTCAAAGCAGCCTCGCCAACATTTTCCACCATGGAGAGCATATCCATGTATGGATTTTTCATTTGAGACATTTTTCTCTTTATACAGCTTCAAGTACATGCGCACTTGCGAATCTTGTTCCAGTCTCGCAATGTTCGTCTGATTCCCTTCTCCACTAAAAATTGACATAATCCAATGGGATAAATTGATAATCGACGCTCTGGTAATTAGAACTGCATAAAGGCTGGGGAAATTGAATATTTCTATGACAGCTGCAAGAATCAGTAATAACTGGATGGAAGCCAGGTGGACATTGGCATAGCATACTGTCGTTCAATCTGGAGGTCTTGTAGATAGCGTTGTCTCCCCAAGTGCCATGAATTTGACAACATTCTTGTACTGCCTCCCACACTATCTCCCAAGAAGAAGATGAATCCCCCTTCCAACTGTAAATTCAGAGATTTCCATCGTGGTCTAAAGTTAATCTTCTCAAGGGACAGGCTGGATCTCGACTGTCTGATGCCATCAAAATATTTTGGTTGTTTGAACTTATAAGACTCCCATTTCGCTTAAACTTACATAACCATCAACATCCAGACTATCTGCTGCATCATTAGTTGTCAGACTCCAATACAAATCAGGTGAATCTGATCCTAATCGTCCTACGTTGTCGCCGAGATCATCAGACAGTGAATCCATGGCACTCCAGAAGATGGTATCAATGAGTTTCTTCTCATCTTCAATATTCAAATCCAACTTTGCCATCTACATAGACAGAATTTCACAGTCTCTCTTGCTGAAACTGAAAACAATAACTGGGTCATACTACCGCTGCATTATCATTTTAGCGATCTTGAAAATGTCACTTTCTTCACCGGATTTACCCGCCTGTAGTCCCTTTTGCCACTTCCCATTTCTCTTGTTTCCATTATCTAAGGCAGCTCCAAGAGCATTCACTGCTTTCCAAAACCTGTCTTCCCAAAAAGTTTCTTTCTCATCTACCACCAAGAACAAGCCATCTCCCCCAGAAGGGAAGAGATAGTGCTACAAGGGTGTGGGCCGATAATCTGTATAAATAATGTGACAAGGCTGTTGGTGTACCTTTGCAACCCAATCAACAAACTCTTTTTCATTTGGCACATTTCCAGAGAGAAATACAAATCGAGAATTTTTGGGAGCCATTACAATGCTCTCTTCCCATACTACACCCCTTTCTCTATCACGCATGTAATGTACTTCATCAAAGATTATCCAAGCCACTTCTCGCATAATCTCAAAACCCTTGTATTGTATGCTCCGTAAAATTTCAGTTTTCATCACCAAGAAAGATGCATTTGGTGCAATTGTGACATCACCAGTCATCAGACCAACATCTGAGAACTCCTCGCTAAATTCCCTAAATTTTTTTATTTCTAAGCGCCTTTATTAGAGAAGTGTAAATAACTCGTTGCTTATCTCGTAATGACATGGCAATGGCATATAAAGCAACAACAGTTTTTCCAGCTGATGTATGGGTCAATACCTTCCAAGTTGTTCTCGGAGAGTTACAGCAGCTGAAGAGAGGACATCCCTCCTAGTGCAGAAAGTAGGCTTCCATAGAGCACATTGCGACCTAGATATAACGTGATCAATCCAGTGAGGTTGCTCATCTCCTGGGGTATACTACCAGATCAACAATTTTCATTCAAAGAGAGATAAAACAAAGTTTGAGAAAGTTGGCCTATGCTTCCAGGTAAGTCGCTCTTAAGAGCATTGTTCCGAAGAGAGAGTTTTTGCAGACTGGTGCAGTTAGAAAGTGCTCCAAATATGGGAGTGGAGTCAGCACTAACCAAATGATTATGAGCAAGATAAAGTCTCTCAAGATGTCCCAGCTTGCCAAATTCCTGAGGTATGCCTCTTGTTAAGACATTACTAGATAGTGAAAGCTTCAAAAGATGAGAGAAATTTCCGAAATCTGTTACAACACACAGTACACCAGTGTTTTACGTGGAAACCCAAATCGGGAGAAAACCACAGAATGCTTTTTCTTATATGTCTTGAAGAATTACATTCATTGGAAGCACCAACTTCCTTTGTTTTCCAGCTGCAACTCGAAGGAGGCTACATCCCCCTAGTTTCTTAGACTATAACCCGAGGGAAGATCCAACTCCCCAATTCTCTGGCTACAACCAGAAGGAGGCTACAATCCCCAATGTTCTCCGGCTACAACCAGAAGGTGGCTACAACCACCTGTCCTTGCCCCTTCCTTCCACCTTGAAGTAGAAGTAGAATGATGGAACCACTGTCACACTATCACTATGAGATATACCGTTGTAAACATGTACCAATAAATCTGAACCATGCATCAACCTGTACCTCAACCTGTAATCAACCTGTACCATAAACAAGTGCATCAACCATGCACCAACCTATAATCAACCTATACCATAAATAAGTACATCCAACCATGTACGAAGTATGTACGAAGTATGTACCAATCATGTTTCAACTACTCATCAACTATGACTCATCAATATGTACCAACATCATCAACTATACACCTCATGTATGTGTCCCAACTCATCAACTATTTGTCTCAACCATGTACTCAACATGTACCACAACCAAAAGACCTCATCAATTTCATCATCCACATCTGATTTGTAGCTCTATAACAGACCTGGTGTATATTATCAAATTTCCTTCAAACCTTCCTTAACTTTAAACACTAGCATTTTCATCAAACTTTTCTTTAGTCTCACATGCCTAGTTTTGGATTAGTCAACAACCCTAACTTGAAGTAATCATAACTTTGAGCCTATAATGTATAAATATATGAAACTGATATACAATGTTCTTTAGTGTGTTTTATACAATTCCTCCAAGTGGCACTACTTGTAACCTCTCATAAAAGGAGTTATAGCAAAAAATTGCATACCTTGCTGAATTCTGGGTTATTCTAGAGAGCGACCTTGTAGAGAATTCCCCACACAAAATTTTTGATGAATTGATCTGAAACTATTACAAAACATACACCATACTGTACCCTAACCAATACATTTGTTCTCACTGAAGTTGGATATGTTATGAATAAGTTATGACGTTTTTACCCGAAACACCTGATTTTGACTAGTTTCAGGACTGGCCACAAACCCTATTTTCCACGGAGTGTAACTCCCAAAATACAACGACCCACAATTTGAATGTTTTACCACAGATACTTGGATATGTTTTCTCACTTGAATAGAAATTTCAGGATCTGAATCATTATATAAAAAACGTTATAGCGAAAATGGTGAGATGACCTATAAATAACATACCATAGAAAGCACCATCAAAAGAATTTATCCTTCCTTGCATTTCGGCCTTCTTTTCTTCACTTTCCTCAGAATTTTGGCTTAGATATAATTTGGTTACCTCATAAACCTATATATATTCAATATGCTCAAGTTTGTTTCAAATGAGAGAGACTTGCCTCTTATTTATACTCTCCAAATAGCTTCCTTAAAAACATCTTCTAGGTCACTTGGCCCACTTTCCTTATTTTAGGGTTGGGTCCACTTCTAATTTCTCCATTAAATTTATTATTGAAATGATTTATTTTGTATTCAATTTTAATTAGAATACACTCATCACTTCACTTTATTATTTACCTTTTAAAATCTCTTAAACCACTTTGACTACTTTGACCTTTTGGGGCTTCTAGAAGACATATGAGGGTCCTCCAACTTCATAAGGCCATAACTCTCAAACCGTGAGGAGTTATGTGACGTTCTACATACCACCATAAATGGCATGACATGTAATATCCATATACAATAGTATTATCTAAAAATATATCATAAATCATACCATTACCCATCAAACAATCTTGGGTCCATTACCCAAACTTGGGGTCTCCAACTTCTCATGGCCATAACTCTCTAACCGTGAGGAATTATGTGGCATTCCACATACCAACAGAAATGACATGACAAGAAATATCCATATAGGATATTTTCCCTGACAATTTAACTTTCCTTCATCTCATTATTCCACAATTAAGCATGGGTTCTCTTACTCCACAAAGCGTCTTCCCGTGAGGGATTTCACCATAAGGGGACCACTTTGGAGTTCATCCATATTTAATTATTATCAACCATGAAAAACCAACAATGAGTCATATTTACATCAAACAATATTGGGTCCATTACCCAAACATTTTTTCTACGGGGATTTCTTCAAGGGTTGACATCAATGACAACCAACCTTAATCAACAAATTTAGAGCATCAGTTTTATTTCTCTTTTTCAGTTTTGGAGGTGTCAGCAGCGTGAGGAAGATAAAACTTCTTATCTATTTTTGGCCAAAGATCACTGGTTTTTCAGGGTGGCATTTTCAACCTCATCCATCATCATCTGAAGATCACTATAGTTTTCGAAGACTATGAATACTTTCAAGGCTACAGGTTTGCAGGGGATCATTTCTAAAGGCCAAACGACTCCATAGCCCAATGGGAAAGGCTACAGGCAAGTTACAGGTTTGTAGAAGATCAGTTGCACAAGACAAATGACTCCATAGACCAATAGGAAAGGCATTGGAATTGAGGTTCTTGAAACCTCACAGGGAGGCTTTCATCCCCAGAAGGAGCCAGATGTTATCTCCTAAAATAACATAGTCAAATTTGTTTATTTTAGTGATAGGAAGTCATTGAAAAATACATTTCTAAATTTCTTAAGGTTTATTTTTTAGAGCCTTAGGTTTCTAATAAATTTTGAAAAACATTTGATTTGATTTTCCCTTCAAAAAATTCAAAACTCAGGTTTCGATAGCTAAGCGCCTTTCCAAAAGGGCTTCTAAGCCACCGAAAGTGCAAAAAAATTGTGTTTTTACTAGGTTGAGTCATCATTTTCAAATGACGATTTTGAGTAACTGGAATATCATTTTGCGAAAAAGTAGGAGGTTTTTGTGCCTATCATATCAAAGACCAATAACCTCTCTCAATTTTCCTACAATTTTCATATATTGGGAGAATCGAATTCATCTTTGAGCCCTAATTTTCGGATCTTAGAATTTCCCTGTTGACACATGTTTTGGAAATGAAGATCACGGGAAAATAAAAACGAATCTCAAATAACTGAGAGAGGTATTTTATCAAAACAAACCTCTCTACAAAAAACTCTCTCAGTTTTCCAAATATAATTTTATTTGAGAGATATGGGTGAATCTTTGAGAGGAATATTTCCAAAATTTTCGGTGGCTTAGGCGAACATTTGAACTGTTCATTAGCCACCGAAAGCACAGACATGGCAGAGAGGTCATATTTTTTCCCAGATCTAACTTTTTCTCAGCCAAACATATTGAGAATGGTTTCTTAAGATTCATGATAACTAAATACATCATATTTAAGGTTCTATCTTGATGTATGAGGTATATTAAATGGTGGCAAAATGGAAATAACCACCTATTTTCTGGGCACAGAAAACAGTTTTTGGCTAAAAATAACAAATTCGACCCATCTAGTTTTCTATGGATATTCAACAGCCTTGGAAGGTTTTCTACACTTGGCAAAGATTTTGAAGGATATAAATATCATAAAAGATACGGAGTTGACCTAGTTTTAAGGATCTCTTCCTATTATTTTGTGATAGTTTTTTACTGTCTATTTTAAGTAAATCTGATCCTACTTTTCAGGATCTAGATTTCTCATGTAAAGGCTATAAAGACATAGATTATTGATGTAACAAGGGGGGGGAATTCAATCCTTGAGGCTGAAGGTTCCATTTTGAGTTCTATAATCCATTGTTATTGTAAAACAGACACTTTCTTTAATATATTAAGCCTGCAAGCTTCTTTCATTGTTATTGTCAGACTCTGTTTTATCTTTGTCTATGCCTATGAGTTGAAATCATTCTTTTGTTTGTGTTTAAAGGTCCCATGGTAACTTTCATCTTACCTTTGATTGTTAAGCAAGAATCATAAGCATCCTTTGCTAGTTTGTTGACCCATCATATATATTGCCTATGTATGTTCTGGTTAATTGATTGGTTTTCTTATCCATTTGATTTGCAAACCTATCTGATAATAGCTCTTGAAGGCCTTGTATTGCATGAATATAGCTAGACTGTCTTGAACATATAGTCCAGTGATTTAAGATATTCATCTTGATCCAAACCCACACCCACTATTGAGAAAATAGTTACAAAAAGGTTGAGTTACCAGGCATCTCTAAGATACAACCTAGGAGAGTTTCCTGGAGTGATAACAAATTGCCATCATTGTCGAGGAGAGGATATTGAAGCTCAGCTTCCCTGGGAGACGACATATTTGTAGATTTTGATGATAGAAAAAGGTTGGACATCATATTGGTTGTAATCTTCTATCTGGCGACTCCATGAAGGATGAATTCAATGGTGACTCCACTATGTTCAAATGTCAAAGACATTTTCTTCTCTTTTGGCTAGGAGGTTTGCACCTCTTAACTTTTCTACAATTCCTGGTTTCCCACATCCAGTACCTTTTATGGATATTTGGGGAGACTAACTTCCATGATTTAGAGAAGAGAAAGAGGATAATCCTTCAGATCACCTCATCATATTTCATCAATGCATGGCTTAGTTACATATACATGATGAAAGTGTGCTCATGAAGATGTTTTTCTATTCATTGGAGGGTAATGCACGTAAGTGGTATTTCTCATTAACTCCTTCTAGTATTTCATCTTTGAAAGAGTTTCACAAAGTATTCCATGAGCATTGCAAAAGGTATTTTTCTCAAGAACTTTTGTTTGAGCATTGTTGTGAGGATTTTCATTTAGATATTCAACATATTGTTTCTTCTAGTAGGGAGCATGAAAGTGGATATATTAATGAAGATACATATATGGATGAAGTTCAAGTTCTTTTTATTAATACTTCTCATGAGGAAGATCTACCAGACAATATTGATGATTTCATTATTGAGGATGCTTTAGATGAACCTGATGATTCAAATCTAGATGAGCAGGATGATAATGATAAGGAAAGAAGAGATGTTTTTTCAGATCTATTTCAAATCCATATTGTTGATAATTCAATGCAAAAAGATTCATATTTTCCATTTTGATTCTATCTTGATGTTCCCATATGTGATTAATATGATAAAGGGGAGCAGAAAGGATTAGATCATAAATTGATGATACCTTTTTCTCCGTCAGTTGTTGAGAAACCATCTTTGTACATGTTTAAAGATATGGTTGTAGCCTTGATGGAATCATATATTTTAGATCAATTGAAAATTTTAAACTTCATTATCCCACCAGCACTCCCGGGTGAGTTTTCTTTCTTGAAGAATTTTTTATCACTGCTAATATGTTTTAGAAATTGTCTAATTATGAGTGATAGAGACATGCTCATATCATTTTTGAAATTTCTTGAATGGTTACTATGGAAGTTCGCCTTTACTTGACCAAATTTCAGATTTAGTTAGAAGTAGGAGTAGGCAGTTGAATAAGCTCTTCATATGAGCAGATAGATTGCTTTCAGTTTTCTTAAATAAGCAAAGCTTCCTAGGGACTTGCACGTTATGCTTCCCTTTCTTAGGCCAATGGCCTTGTGCCGATTATGGAGCCAAAGATTCTACTGGATGGAGACCATTTCATTGATAAAAACCTTGAAGTGGCAAAGAAAGTCTGGACTGAGGTTTTCTTCTACTTGGCAGAGAACAATGTGTTGTTCAAGGGAATTTTGTTAAAACCCAGTATGTTGACTCATGATGTTGAGCACAAGGAGAAAGAAACCCCACAATAGGTTGCATATCACACTCTTGAAATGCTTAAGAGGATGGTGCCACCAGCATGGAAGTCCAATGGCATCTACAAGCTCTTTTTCTTAACGGTGGAATAATGATTATTTTGGGGTTTTGATCAAATTCTTCAAACATAAATAATGATCATTTTATGAAGGCATGAATAAATTGAAGGTTGTTGCTAGACTCTACAGAAGAAAAGTGTTGAATTAAATTAAACACTGAGCATATTTTCCAGGTATCATTGCCAGCAAAAAGAGAAAAGGGAATGAGAAGTTCAATCAAAGAATCTGCAAAAGAGTATTTCTCTTCTCAGATAGACATAGACTTATTTTCATTTGCTAGCTAGGAAAGAATACTAATTCAAGTTGCTAGCAAGGGATTCAATCCTAGATTGATTGTTCTTTTGGTTGTAGTTGGAGTGTTAACACATAGAACATCTGATCAACTCAATGAAAAAGGGCATTCTCTTACTACATATAAATGTGTTGAATGAATTAGAGGTCTGATGATGTATGAAATTCCTAATATGAAAACATATAAGCCCGATGTTGTCCAACAATGGTGAGGAAGAAAGAAATGCATTTCTGCAATTTTGAAAGCGTTCCTTTTCGGTGGCTATTTCAGTGTGCACAGCTATCCTTAACCACCGAAAGCAGATCTTTTGGTGGCTTATAGGTTAGAATTTTGGCTCTCCTAGCCACTGAAAGCATAGAATAGGGTAGAATGCTACTATTTTTGCACAGATCTGAGTTCCCTTGATCTGAATGGCATGAGGATAGTTCCAAATGATAGATAATAATTAAATTCATCATGATCAAGGTTTCGTTTTGATTTTGGAGGTGATTAGTCAAGGTGGATCTCAAACAAGTGATAATAGCAGTGTTAGTTCTAGTTAAGTGCCACCCCCACCTATTCATCTAATACATGGATTTTTCAACCTATAATTTGCCTCCCAAACCTCTTACTAATCCATATGGAACATTATAAATGGCTATGACTTGACAAGTGGATATCTGAAGCTTGGTGGTACCAAATTTTGGAAATGGTTATAGTAGGTTGCAACAAAGCATGAGGAAATTGTAGAAAAGCCAGATCTTCAAGGAGCAATCCCAGCTGGAAAACAGATGATAGAGTATGCAGATTTGCCTTCACCTACACCTAAGGAAGAGCAGGAGCTACAAGATGATGAGGAATCAACCAACAAGCCCAAAATGTTAAAAAATCAATCAAATTCTAAGACAAGCTTATGATCTTGAACTCCTTGACAGAGAAGTGAAGACTAGTAATCAAACTTTGACAGAAAAAGATATTGAGTTGTATGATTCTCATCAAAGGCTTACTAAACAATATGCTAAGCTGGCGAAAAGGAACCAAATTTTGATGCTAGGTTGTATAGGAAGATCGGGCTGCTAAGAATCAAAATGATGCCTCCAAGCCCTAAGGCACATATCTCTTTATAAACCCTAGCAGAAGCAACCACTAATCTTGTTGATAATCCAGGGGAAGATATTAACTCTGTTGATAACTCAGAATTTGCCCAGGTTGTTGAAGCCTCAAAGGAGAAGAAGTGAAGATCAGAAGATGGAAGGAAATACATTTTTGCAATTTTGAAATCTAGTTTCAAAACAGAGCTTTCAGTGTCTTAGGCAGGCTTTCACAGTTGTTTTTTAGCCACTGAAAGTAGAGCTTTCGGTAGCTTACAGGTTAGAATTTTGGATCTCCTAGCCATCGAAAGCACAAAATAGGGCAGAATGCTACAATTTTTGCACAGATCTAAGTGTTTTTGTTTCGGTTGGAACAATAAAGGTTCCAAAGTGATGACCATAATTTAGAGCATCAGTTTTATTGCTTTGTTTCAGTTTTGGAGGTGTCAACAGTGTGAGGAAGATAAAACTTCTTATCTATTTTTGGCAAAAGATGACTGGTTTTTCAGGGTGGCATTTTCGACCTCATACATCATCATCTGAAGATCACTACATGTATTGAATACTATGAATACTTTCAAGGCTATAGGTTTGCAAGGGATCATCTCTAAAGGCCAAACGACTCCATAGCCCAATGGTAAAGGCTACAGGCAAGTTACAAGTTTGAAAAAGATCAATTGCACAGGCCAAATGACTCCATACCCCAACAGGAAAGGCACTGGAGCTGAGGTTCTTGAAACCTCGTAGGGAGGCTTTCATCCCCAAAAGGAGCTAGATGTTATCTCCTCAAATAACACAGTCAAATTTGTTTATTTTAGGTGATAGGAAGTCATTGAAAAATACATTTCTAAATTTTTTAAGGTTCATTTTTTAGAGCCTTAGGTTTGTAATAAAGTTTTAAAAACATTTGATTTGGTTTTCCCTTCAAAAAATTCAAAACTCATGTTTCAGTAGCTAAGTGCCTTTCCAAAAGGGCTCTAAGCCACCAAAAGTGCAGAAATTTTGTGTTTTTACTAGGTTGAGTCATCATTTTCAAACGATGATGTTGAGCAACCGGAAGATCATTTTGCGAAACAGTAGGATTTTTTTGTGCCTAACATATCAAATACCAATAACCTCTCTCAATTTTCCTACAGGTGTCATATATTGGGAGAATCGAATTCATCTCTGAGCCCTAATTTTTGGATCTCAGAATTTACATGTTTGACACATGTTTTTGAAATGAAGATCATGGGAAAATAAAAACGAATCTCAAATAACTAAGAGAGGTTTTTTCTCAAAACTGACCTATCTACAAACAAATCTCTCAGTGTTCCAAAATACATTTTTATTTGAGAGATATGGGTGAATATTTGAGAGAAATATTTCTAGAATTTTCGGTGGCTTAGGCGAACATTTCAACTGTTCATTAGCCACTGAAAGCACAGACATGGCAGAGAGGTCGTATTTTTGCCCAGATCTAACGTTTTCTCAGCCAAACATCTCGAGAATGGTTTCTTAAGATGCATGATAATTAAATACATCAGTTTTAAGGTTTTGTCTTGATGTATGAGGTGTTTTAAATGGTAGCAAAATGGAAATAACCACCTATTTTCTGGGCACAAAAATTAGTTTTTGGCTAAAAATAGCAAATTTGACCCATCTAGTTTTCTATGGATATTCAACAGCCTTGGAAGGTTTTCTACACTTGGAAAATATTTTGAAGGAGATAAATATCATAAAATATAAGGAGTTGACCTAGTTTTTAGGATCTCTTCCTATTCTTTTGTGGCAGTTTTTAACTATCTATTTTAAGTAAATCTGATCCTACTTTTCAGTATCTGGATTTCTCATGCAAAGGCTATAAAGCCATAGAATATTGATGTAACAAGGGGGGGGGGAATTCAGTCCTTGAGACTGAAGGTTCAATTTTGAGTTCTATAAGCCACTATTATTGTAAAAAAGACACTTTGTTTAATATATTAAGCCTGCAAGTTTCTTTCATTGTTATTATCAGACTCTTTTTTATCTTTGTCTATGCCTATGAGTTGAAATCATTATTTTGTCTATGTTTAATGGTCCCATGGTAACTTTCATCTTACCTTTGATTGTTAAGCAAGAATAATAAGCACCCTTTGCTAGTTTGTTGACCCATCATATATATTGCCTATGTATGTTTTGGTTAATTGATTGGTTTTCTTATCCATTTGATTTACAAACCTATCTGATAATAGCTCTTGAAGGCCTTGTATTGCATGAATATAGCTAGATTGTATTGAAGATACAATCCATTGATTTAATATATTCATCTTGATCCAAACCCACACCCATTGTTGAGAAAATAGTTATAAAAAGGTTAAGTTACCAGGCATCTCTGAGATACAACCTAGGAGAGTTTCCTAGAGTGATAACACTTACACTCATGAAATTGAACAAAAAAAAAAAGATAGATTAAAAAAAATGAACTCATACACACAACTAGTCCAATGAATCTTTTCAAAGCCAAAGATGATAGAAATGTTTGCAAGGGGAAGCAGGCAGCTACAAAAAAAATTATCCCTTGAAGACGACATTTTACCCTGATAAAATTTACACGAATATTTGGCTGCCAACACCGACCTAACTTTCTGGTAATTATATTTTTTGTTTATCTTTTTCCTATGAATATGACTTGTCTTCCTAGAGAATAATACCTTAATATTATATATTCTACTGAGCCGACTTATCTTCTAAGGTTTTCACACATCTTTTTAGGGTTTCTCTTGCTTCTAGAATATTCTATTCTAGTCAAATTTTACATATTGTTATAGTCCAAAAATGCCACATCTATGCATCCAAGACATTGGACCATCCATTTGCATACTTTTCCAAACATATTGTTGAGGTTTCTTTTTAAAAAAACTTTTTTTGGATAATGTACATGCCCTGTTGCACTAATATTCTACATACACATGTGATGTGCATGTTATTTATCCCATGTACATACACTTGATGCATGTTAAGTATCCCACGTTTACCTCCAAAATTTGCAAAAAATATAAAACTGCACATATTTCGGCGGAGTTTACAGGCTATGGAGGGTTTCCTAACCATTTTACCCCTTCTATCCTGTCCCCAAAATGAATAACCATATTTCTCTCATATAAAAAGAGGTCTTGGGGAGTCATTTGGACATATGAACAAGAGAATAAGAAAAATATGCCAAAATCCTTTCCCTCTCATTGCCTAAGTTTTGCATCTTGCTCTGAGTTTTAGCCTTAGCTTTCCCCTCCAGCCATTCTCCCTATGCAACCCTTCCTTCTTCCCTTGATGGTATGCTAGTTGTGAGAACTCTATGTGGGATTGATTCACTTGGAGCCACGACAGAGGATTTTGGACTTGGTTCGTAGAGCGGTGTTCACAAGCAAAGGTTCTAACCTTTTATCTTGAATTTGAATAAAAGAGATTATCTTTGTCCCAAACCCCTATGTGTACATGTTCTTGTCAATTTGAGCATTTATATCTATATTTACGTTTTTAAGTGATTAATAGAGATTGTATATGTTGTTGCATTGTATTCTTAACCCCTTTCAAGTCATCTTTGGGAGGAGATTTGCGATCTAGGAGGCAACAACAAGTGGAAGAAGTCTATATCAACCATAAGGATTCAAGGTGCACTCATTAACCTTCTCTTCTCTCTTTCTCATATCACTTAGTATAGATTATTTTGGGGTAGATTAGAGATAAGTCAATATTTTAAGGGATTTATCACTCTGCCTATTCCTTAGACCTAGTTTAGGGGGAATTTCCCCATAGCAGAATTGGTGACTCAATTGGGGAGTCTCTCTAGGTTCTTAGTGGGAGATTTTGGCTTGATTTGTTTTTTCATTTTCTTTTTAGGTTTTCTGAGTTTTTTGAGTCAGTTTGGGTCTCTAGTCACCTTCTAGGTCCCTACCGACCTCCATTTCCCAATTTTCTATCCAAACCTTTTTCTTTTTTTGAAAAATTGCAAAGGTGTATGTGCCTTGTATTCTATATAGCACGCGTACATACATGTTTTGCATAGTATAAAGCCTGCATACATACACGGGTTGCTCGTGCACAACATGTGTCTGTGTGTTTTGGAAGGGTTTTTAAAAAATAATTTTTCTTTCTTGGAAAGAAGCTCTTTGCTTCTCAAGCCTTCCTTAACTCTTCAATGTCTCTGTTGATTGTGTTTGGTTGGGTTAAAGACTCAGTTTATCTTGCAATATGCAAAGAAACTTTTTTGTTTCTTTATCTCTTTTGTTTTCTTTTAAGATTTAGGGTGAACTTATAAGCGTTAGATCCGCCTGTGGATTCCAGTAAATCCATGCTTTCAAGTAGTGGCTTAGGGTCTGTGTCAGTCTTGGGATTTTCTTCTCTTTCCCTTTTTTTTGCTTTGAAAAACGAAAACATATCATTTACTTGTGATTTTGTTTTCTAAGCATTCAAAAACAAATAAAAATTGTTGTTCTTGCATTTAGTTATGCATTTTTGTTTGGTATTTATTCCATTTCCAAATTTTCTTCTACGTTATTTCCTTGAAAGTTTAGTATTTTGCATTTGCATTGTGAAACGAAAAGCGCATTCTAGGAAACTTTTTGCATTTTAGGATCTTGGACCATATTTCAAAAATTTTGCATTGACAAAGTTTAAAATCTATTTTTCAGTTGTAGAAAGTAGTTTGCTTTCTGCATGAATGTTCTAAATATTTTATTTCTTCTCTTTCGTCTCTTGAAAACACCATAAGTTTGACGTCCATACCCTTTTGAGTAAATCAAGCCACTTAAAATCAATGATTAACACTAAAATCAACTAGACTTTTGTTTGCGGGGTTTTCCAAGTAGTCTAGGCTTTAGGGCCTTTAAATAGGTGTGGAGAGGAAACTCTTCAATGCCGCTTAAACACACATAAGAGTCTATGATAGAGAGTGTGAAAGTCCATTTTTGTAAGATTCAGTCGGGACACCCTCTAAAATAGGGGCTAAACATAAGGTCACGTGAGGAAAGGTAGAGGAGATAACCCCTCCAAAGCCAGACCAAATGTAGTGGGGATCATATATTGAGAGTCATTCTTGGGATTTTCGTTGAATGCATTTGACTACAGATCTTCATGGACCTCGAATCCATTTGAGATCCTCAGTTTTCTTCTAGACCATTTTCCTTTGATATCCTTGAAAGGCTTCGAACTTTGTTATCATGCTCATTAGGATTAGCCTGACTATCGGTTGTACCCACCTGGTGACTAACTACAAGTTGGAAACCTATTTTCCTCTTTTTAGGGACTTAGATGGGTGACTATGGCGGTATATTGTGGTACCTAGGGAAGACGTTGGATCGCACTTTCCAGAGTATACCCAAAGGGTGTTCCTATATTTGAGTTACACTTGCACCAATATTCTTCTCTAGTGATAATTGGTGTAACTATTATTCTTATCAACTAGTTTATTGCTTAATTTGTCATTAGGAACTTTTTAGAGTGTGCTATGTGTTTTGTGCTAGCTTAACCTTAGAGTGTCATTTTATCATTTCACAAGGTGGAATATCAAAAGCTTCATCATTCTCGTAGGCTTCAGGGCCTGTCACTGGTTACTTTGGAGCCACCTCTGAGGTGAAGACTAGATTAAGAGGGTTCCTTTGAAGCAACCCAACCACAGGAAACTGTACACGAGATTTCTCCTAGATAAGACTTTACTTCACCTGAGGAGTCCACCATTTTTTACCTCGAATTTGAAGGCTTCAAGCCTGCAAACCCTTCGATCACTGATTTATAAATGTCACTTCTTATTCAAATAGCCCCTCCTAAGGTGAATTAATCTGAACATTGTTTCATTAGACGAGCAATGATGGAAGCAACTAGTGCTAACTCTTTTGGG
The DNA here is from genome assembly GCA_009831015.1 of Picea engelmannii. Taxonomy (NCBI): domain Eukaryota; kingdom Viridiplantae; phylum Streptophyta; class Pinopsida; order Pinales; family Pinaceae; genus Picea; species Picea engelmannii. The sequence goes on from ML791339.1 coordinate 151,168, forward strand.
AGTCCTCATACTCCCATCTCGGCTGTCACAGGAGGGGGCATCATGCCACCTCCCCCACCTCCACCTATCAGGACTACGTATTTACAGACACCCACAACTTTGGGTAGTGGCACAGTCCCCTCAACGACTTTGACCTTAACCTACTCTACTCTACAGACTATTGGTTTGAGGGTAGGGAGATATAATACACCCTTACAAGGATATTTCATGGGCATAACTTCCCCATTTAATGTTATCCCTTACGGTGGGGGCCATATCCCTCCTTCACCCTCTTCACTCAGAGGTGCTTTCCAGTAGCCATTTGAGCTTAACACCAACTCTAGTTTGTTCAATGGAGGGAGTCATGGGCCTCAACCCTATATGACTCAGGTAGGGTCTATGCCTTTTTCTTTTTTTTGGTTTGTTTGGAAACAACACTTTCTCTTCATCATCTTTATTTTCAAGGGGAAACCCCATCTTTGATCAACCAAACCATATGTGATGATTTGTTCCTTCATGGGGAGCGATTATAGAACTTTACTCCTCACAGGATCTTGGAAATCCCTGGCAGGTCTCATTTCCTTTGCAAGGGATGTTGATCAGGGGAAACCCCTCCCACACTAAGTGGAACCCTGGGCAGGGTTCAATAACTATGCGAGGAGGTTCGACTGGGGGCATCCCCAACAAAGGTCCTTGGAAAACCATGAAGGGATAAATCCCTACACAAGGTATGTCATCCAACTATGGGAATATGTCGGTGATGTAGAATCAAGAGAAAACTCCTTTTACTGGCTAGAGCCACCATGGTTTCTACCAAAACCCTAGCCAACAGGAAAACTTTTCCTGGAAACTTGGTGCCAGTCAAAATCCAGTCCCCTCTTTTCCTTTGAATCCACCAGAACCTAGAATACATTTCCTGGAAACTCTTCATTTGCTAGAATTTTTGAGGCTATTGAATAATCGGATCTGTCATGATCCACATTGGCCCCCCATGCCAACTAAGTTTCCCTTGGACATCCATAATTTTTAAGGAAATCCTAGAAAATATCCAACTGATTATGTTACGACATTTCATTTATGGTTCTCATACAACTCATTGAAGGATGACTCCATTTAGTTTCATTTATTTCAACGCACTCTTATAGGGGGTGTGATGAAATGGTATATCGAGCTTTATAGTTCAAAGTATGCTTACTTTAACGACTTGACTATGGTTTTCTTAAACCATTTCCAATTACCAGTGAGATATGATATTGGCATTGAGTTGTTGGCCAACTTGGAGCAAGAAAAATTTATCCATATCTCGGATCACATCCTAGAATGGCATCAATGAAAGAGATTTATCAAAGTGAAGGTCCATCCCACATTTTTTTTCGAGTGGTTCCTAAATTCCTTGGTGCCTTGTGTATCCAAACATGTCGCGACATCCAAGGTTTTTTCTGAAGAAGATGATATCATGAGAGCCCATCAACTAGACTTGATTTACTCTCAATATGGTATGCTATATGAGATCCTTTCGAACGCACCATGATCAAATTTCGACAAGACCAAACATAAGTTTGGGCCTCATGTCAATGGCATAGTAGGCTCAGCACAAATAAATCCCATAGATCAGATGACTAACTAGTCACAACAGTTATTGATTCAACATACTGTGGCTAGCCAAACTCCTGGTTCGACTACCCCCACAACCCAAACATCAGATGTACACAGTGTGCAATCAACGAATCCCAAGGGTAACCAAAAATCTGAGGGAAAGAGGAAATATAAAAACAAGAAGGGTAAGGGGGATAATAAGGTTGTGAATAATGTTGGTGAGGGTAAAAATGAAAAGAGGAAGGTGAATTTTCTATGTAAGATTTTCACGGATGATCACTTGATGCACCAATTCCCTCGACTTGAAGAAGCTCAAAAACTATTGGCACAGTAGTATCTTGCTATGTTAACCCACCCTTTCCCACAAGAGAAAAATATGGTCCAAGATTCCTCATCCACGAATGCATCTAGGGGAAATCAAGGAGCCCTCACACCTAATGCTAATAACAGAGCTGCAAACGTTTATATGATGAGATTAATTTCTCATTTGCAAGTCATGGTTCACAATTACGGAATGTCAAAACATTCTAACAAGGGAAAAGAAGCTTCCAACCCACTGCCTCCTCTTCACATTGTGAATACTGTGGGAAAAACTATGACTCGCATCCCTAAGGTTGCATTTAAGAAGGATTATCACAACCCATACGCAAGGGTTTCTCATAATTACTTCGTTGTGGAGGATATGGCACAAATGCCTTGTGAAATGTCTTCTCTAGAAGTTCTTCAGAGTTTCCCCTCACAAAGGAAAGAATTATTGTCTGCCTTGGGAGCTGTCGAGACTACAAACTCAGGAATGATTTTTTTTTACCCTACAGATTATAAACCTCGTCTGCCTCACCACGTCGCTTTTCATATGGTAGTGGTGTATGCAACGAAATTTTTGACACGAAAAAAAATTTGTACGGTGGTAGAAGAGGGTGCCTTGACTTGCGTAATGTCATTGGCATGTTGGAAGGTCATTGGCCAACCTAAGTTGTCTTCATCCACGGCGTTACTAACCGCATTTGATGGTCGATATTTTAGACCACATGGCATAATTGCCTCCTTCCCCGTGCAATTGGAAGGAAAATCGATGTGCGTCAAGGTAGAAGTATTTGATGCACCTCTCGACTATAATCATTTTTTAGGGTGGAGTTGGACCTAGCTATGATAGTGGTTGTATCCACCATTTTTCAGGTCATATTTTTTCCACATGAAGGTCAAATCATAACTGTTGATTAGTTATCCTTCTCTCATCCTGACACTTCATCGAGGGAATCCATGGTCCTGATGATTGACAACCCACAACCATGTACCGTCAACATAGGTGTTGGATTGTTTCCATAACTAATGGGGACTTTTGATTATCCTCCACCTTCGAATGATGTCAAGTTTATTTCAGTTTTCCATGATCAACCGAAGGCTAGGATTTTTCAAGTTGCTTCTTTTAGAACGAGTTACTTTAATGAACTGTGGGATTTACCTTCCCCATCGGCTTCAATGGAATAGGTAGGGAATCCTAGAATGGATATTCCCTTATCATACAACATTGTCCATCAAGCCTCAGCCAATCCTAATCTGACTCCCTCATAGGAGCTAGATCGTGTTCTCAAGCCTATTTGGGCTCAAGAATCTCTTGCCACTCATGATCCTTTGGACTTAGTATTTCCCTCCAATGAGGCGATATAGGAGGAAATGACTGGGTCGGATAGACCTTGGGAAGTTCTTCACCACAGATCTTATTTTTTACCCAAGATGAGGAAAGTAGAGGGAGGACAATTCACTATGACCATGAATGGAGATGTCGCTTGTCCTGTTAACCCTCTGGCCATGCACATAATCTATGCCAAGGGAAACATGGAAAGTATAGCTAAAGTGATTCCTATAAACATATATAAAACCAATGGAATCATTGAAAACATTTTTGTCGGAACAGATTGTTCCTCCAAGGAGATTCAGATCTATACTCAATTATTTAACGAGTTTTGTGACCTTTTTTCAGGGTCTTATGAGGAGATGTCAGGCATTGACCCACGTATAGTTGAACTCGAGATTACAACTTACCCCGATGCTAAGCCTTTTCGACAAAAGATTCACCCATTCAATCCTCGCAAGGCAGTGATGATCAAGGCTGAGGTAGAAAAACTCATTAAGGTTGGTTTCATCTATCTAGTGAAATTGAAGGAATGGGTGTTGAACCCCGTTCTTGTCAACAAAAAAAAGGTACAATCTGTGTGTGTATGTATTTTCGTGATCTGAACAAAGCTTTCCCGAAAGGTAATTTTCAGTCCTCGTTCATTAACCATATTGTCGATTAATGTGCGAGCTATGAGGTCTTTTATTTTATGGACATTTTTTCTCAGTACAACTAGATTCAGATCAAGCTCGAGGATCAACATAAAATGATGTTTATATGTCCTTGGGGTACATTCACATATAGAAAAATGTATTTTGGCCTTAAGAATGATGGAACCACTTTTCATCGGGCCATTTCATTTTCCTTCAATGACTTGAAACATATAGTTGAGGCATATCTTGATGATCTGGCATCACATTCCCATAAGAGATCTTATCATCCCTCCCACTTATGAATTATCTTTGAGAGGTGTTTCTACTACCGAATTCTCCTTAATATGAATAAATGTAGCATTTGTGTAATGTCAGGTCACTTGTTAGGTTTTATCGTTTCAACTAAAGGGATCATGGTTGATACTCTAAAGGTTGAGACAATAGTTAATTTTTTCCCTCATGCACAATCCCCCAACTTCAAAGACTAAAGGGAAAAGATAACTTTATTTGGAATTGTGTTGCCAACTATTCCAAGATTACGAAAGGGTTTATGTGTTTCTTGAAGAAATGGGTCCCATTTTGTTGGGATGAAGTGGCCCAAAGATCTTTCGAAGTGTTGAAATGTGTTCTGACGTCTTCCCCTCTCATTAGTCCTCTAAATTATGACAAGCATTTATTGTTGTATTTGGCTGCGACAGACTCTACTATTGGCATGGTATTGATCCAAGAGGATGATGCACTCAAAGAGCATTTTATATACTATCTTAGCTGAGGCTTGGTTAGATCGGAACTGTTCGACAACACAGGTATTCCAACAAAGGATGAACACCTTCAGTAACCACTCACATAACCAGATCAAAGATCAACACACTGATGTTTTCACGTGGTAAAACCCCTACGGGGAAACATCCATGGCCCCAGCTAACTCGGCCACTTGGAGCAGTTTATTAATGCAAAGAAAAAGATTACATAGAGATTTTACAAGAGAGTTTCTCACAATCGATCATCGAAAAATGATCCTCCATGCTCTTTAAATAGAGATCATGGACCAATCGGGTGTTAAGCCACGGATCAATGGCCGTTAAGATCGAGGAGAGTATGAACCGTCGGATCACTCTATGTCGAGAACATATCGTGACCGTCAAATTTCCTAACTACAATTGCATACTAATGCATACTAAAGAAACACACTTTTACCTAACAACATATTAGACCAAGTAGATCTTAACTAACTCCTAAGTGTCTAAATACCCTAACATCCCCCCTTAAGAACAACTTGGGATAGGATTGAAGGATTTACAATAATGACACAATAGGAGAAGGAAGGAGGCATTAGAGCCTATCCC
>ML791339.1:167220-194562 GCA_009831015.1 Picea engelmannii
AACTTTATCGTTTTCTCCATTAAGAATCATTTCCGCACTCTGACCTTTAACACAGTGCGGAAGGTCCGCAGTCAGACTGAATGCAGCCTGCGGAAACAAAGTACTTCCGCAAGGCAATATATGTGCAGCCTGCGTACTGTCTCTAAAAGAGTGATTTTGAGAGATTGACAAATGTAACTTTCTTCATGAAAATGATCTTAAAGAAGAGCTAGATCTTCTATCACCATGTCATTATCATGTCATCATCTTGATAACCAAAAATGAGGATAACACTTCCCAATGTGTAAATATATTGTAATGTATTTCGGCCATCAGTTTCTCTTCTAACCTCACACATTAGGGAGCATCTGTTATAGTCCAAAAATTCCACATCTATACATCCAAGAAATTGTCCCATCCATTTTCATACTTTTCCAAACATACTGTTGAGGTTTCTTTTTAAAAAATCATTTTTTTTATAATGTACATTCCCTGCTGCACTAATAGCCCGTGTACACACACAATATACATGCTATTTAGCCCACATACATACTCTTTTTTCATGCTAAGTAGCCTACGTTTACCTCCAAAATTTGCAAAAAATATAAAATTGCACGTATTTCGGTGGAGTTTATGAGATATGGAGGGTTTCCTAACCATTTTACCCATTGTGTCCCATCCCCAAACCAAATAACCATCTTTTTCTCATATAAAAATAGGTCTTGGGGAGTCATTTAGACATATGAAAAAGAGAATAATAAAACTCTGCCAAAATCCTTTCCCTCTCATTGCCCAAGTTTTGCATCTTTCTCTGAGTTTTAGCCTCATATTTCCCCTCCAACCATTATCCCTATGAAACCCTTCCTTCTTCCCTTGATGGTATGTTGGTTGTGAGAATTATATGTGGGATTGATGCACTTGGAGCCATGACAGAGGATCCTGGACTTGGTTTGTAGAGCGATGTTTGCAACCAAAGGTTGTAACCTTTTATGTTGAATTTGAATAAAATAGATTATCTTTGTCCCAAAACCCTATGTGTACATGTTCTTGTTAATTTGAGAATTTATATATATATATATATATATATAAGCTTTTAAGTGATTACTAGATATTGTATATGTTGTTTCATTGTATTCTTAACCCCTTGCAGGTCATATTTGGGAGGAGATTTGTGATCTAGAAGGAAACAACAAGTGGAAGAATTCTACATCAAATGTAAGGATTCAAGGTGCACTCATTAACCTTCTCTTCTCTATTTATCTTATCACTTATTATAGATTGTTTTGGGGTAGATTAGAGCTAAGTCAGTATTTTAAAGGAGTTATTGCTCTGCCTATTCTGTAGACCCATTTTAGGGGGAATTTCCCCATAACACATATGGAGGTTAATACCTCCTGTAGCTACCATAATATAAACACTCCCTCTTAGCTAGGGAGGTGTTAATGATCTCAAACACATCTATCCATCTTAAAATGGCATGGGTAAGACTCTCATAGTCTTTTAGACCATTCTACAGGTAGCATCATCACCTCACGCATTGCTACACCCATGTAGACCTATCAATCTCATCTAGGGGCCACAACCCGCTAGAGACAAATAGAGCTACATGTCATAGTGTGTGTCACTATAATATTCATGGGCTACACCCACATGTTGTGAGTATCATCATTACTATCAGCATCATTTGGTAGAAATCATCAAAACATATTGTCATACTTGTTCTTCTGTCATAGTCACTATAACAATATCCATGAGCCTCGTTTAGCTATATTGATTATCCATCTCCACCACCATGTGTCTAGAACCTTGGTTCATTCTTGTCCCATGAAAATAATCATGACCTCATTGGAGCCACATTCACCTGATAGTTGATCCTCTCATAGGATCACTCCATGAATTCATTTAGCTCGATCCTATCGGAGACATGTGTCTAGCACCTTGGGTTGTTCTCGTCTCATGACAATAATTATGACCACATTAGAGCCACAAACACCTCATGGTGATCCTCTCATAGGATCACTTTGTGAATGCATTTAGCTCAAGGCTATCAGAAACATAGAATTGCACCTCAAGGACCTCAAGTCTTCAGTCTGTCGAAGACTACATCAGGGCACATCTACTCCAAATGTAGAAATTTCCTATCTCCCCTATTCTGTAGACTAGTTCCTGTGGATATGGATTCAGTATGATGCTTATTGGGGCTACTCACATACTCATGAGTTAACTACTGACCTACTCATGAGAGTTCAAGGTTCGATGCATTTCACACATAGGATATTTAGCATCAACTCAAATCTTCAATCCATCAAATATTACATCTAGGCTTATTACCACATGATAAAGTTCTTCGGATCAATATTTGAATATCGGCATGATGTTGCAATAATCAACACTCCCCCAAGGAAACATTTTCATTATTTCCAAGCTTGTCCCAGACAGAGGCTTAGTGGAAATGTCATCTATGTGCTTATCTGTGGATAAGTGATGGAGTCACACTGCTCCTTTCTACACCATGTCTCTGATGAAGTCATGTAATATCCTTCATCTCAAACTCTGAAGACAACTCCCTCTATTTGAGAGAGTCCTCAAACCATGATTTTCTCTACTGCATGCCCCTTTATGTCCTGCAAAGTGTCAAGAAACCATGTTGTCTTCTTCATAATCAATGACTCCCTATGAATTTTGACTCCCTCTGAGTCCTTTCAAGTCTATTGTTTTGTTTTCATACATTGCTTGTTCCTAACCTAGAACTAGGGGCTCCCATACCAGGCATAATGACCCTTCTAACAAAGATACGAAGTTTGGCCTCCCATATTAGAATAATATCCAAGATGGCCTCCCATATGGACAATAACCACAATGGCCTCTTGTACTAGCATAATAACTAGAATGGCCTCCCATAGGGATAATAACCAAGATGGCCTCTCATAGGGATAATAACCAAAGATGGCCTCCTATAGTAGGATAATGACCAGAAATGGCCTCATGTACTAGGATAATAACCAAAACATCCTCCTGTACTAGGATAATAACCAAAAAAACCTCTTGTACTAGGATAATAACCAAAATGGCCTCCTATTCTAGGATAATAACCAAAACGACCTCCTGTACTAAGATAATAACCAAACCAAAAAGAAAAATTGACTCTCATACCAAGTAAAATGGTCCAATACAAAAGAATATTTAATTGATATAACTAAATTATACTTACACTAAGATTTGTAGAGATCGTCCTGATGTAATCACCTCGAGGATCATCATCATGTTTATTCTTCTTCTTGTGCTTGACCTTCCCTTCATGTTCTACCAGCTCAGGAATGTCCTGGTTTATATAGTCCAAAATATCATTTTCTTCTAAGATAAGAAGTAACTTAATCTTACATGCTCTGAAGTTGGTGGCACCTTCCAATCTATCTTCTACTTTAAAATTATTCTTCATGAATTTGACCTTGACTAGTCAAAATTTGACTTTTACGAGTCAAACTTTGAATTTGACCAACCAAACTTTAACTTTGACCAGTCAAATTTTGACTTTTCCCAAAAATCCAACCTTGATGTTTTTTTATGGCTGATGGCACTAGAATATGCATTGGGTTAGGTTGCAGCAGAATATCCAGGAATTATGCCAAATGCTTCACTTAAAGTGCCTGAACAATCAAGTTCAGATTTTTTGTTGCTACAATATCAGAAACACTAGCTGCATATTTACCTTCCAGTGGTTAGACCGTTCTAAAGGTGGTGTGGGCCCATAAGCTATTAGAATAATGTAGATGTACTTGTTTCACCATAGACAATGCTACACCATTTTCACCCACCCATAGGCACGGAACCTCCCCAAAGCACCTTAAACTTTGACAAAAATAATGATTTTAGGAAGCCACATCAAAACCACAAATGATCAAGAGAGAGTGCACCTTCTCCAAAGTTAATGCACAAGATAAATATACTGGAAAGAATGAACAAGAGAAAACTACCCAACAACAGCTTTTGTTGCTCCTCCTCTAAACTTACGCATTTTTTTTATTTTCTCGGTGAGAGTAAGTGAACAAATGGGCCAATACGTCCTTTATTTATACTAATTTGTCCAGTGACTTTTCTGGCTAGGCCGACCTGACTCTCTGGTAATTATATTTTATGCTTATTTTTTTCCTATGAAGTCGACTTGTAATCCTAGAGAATAATACCTTAATATTATATATTCTTCTGAGTCAACTTGTCTTCTAGGGTTTTCTCACATCTATTTAGGTTTTTTCTTGCTTCCAGTATATTATATTCTAGTCAAAGGTTACATATGGAGGTTAAAACCTCCTTCAACTACCATAATATCAACATTAAGTAGTACAAGAATATCTCACATTAGAATTACAATAAAATACTAATCTTTGAGGTAGGGAGACAAAAACTACGGACTCAAAATAAGAATGAATTAGGGTGTCAGACAGATATTAACTAGCGATACCAATTCTGGAGTAGCCATATCTCTTAAAAATTTCCACCAGTGAATGACACTTCAAAAAATCGAATTCATTACATAAGAGTCAAACCCTCCTTCAATTCAATAGTAGAATATGAGAATGTGGATGATCATAATTGAATACCAACATATATCAAAAGATATACCAAGCAGCTGGAGTGTTCTGAATTTTGATGAGGTTCTCTTCTCCACGGGTTGCTCAGCAAAGATCCAACTTTGGTTGCCACGAGTTAGTTTTGGTCTATGGACAACTTGAACCATATAGTGTGAGCTCTATAGGGAGGAGATGTAATGTCTAACTATGAATATGGGGCTCGAAATTGTGGGAGGCATGAAAAGAGAGAGTATAATTGAAGGTTCCATTGAGAGAAACTCATCAACAGATGATTCTCTACACTGGAATTCGCACAAGAATTTGATTGAATTTCACTTGTAGAGAATAATATCAGAGAAGAATATATAGTCCCGGTAAGAGAAGAAGAAACTAAGTGGATGGTGATCCAATGTGGGGAAAAGAATAATCCATGGAGAAAATTGTAAACGAAGAGCAATTTCAAGGAAACTATTCATGATTCTGCATATAAGAAACTCTGACGGAAGATAGTAATACTGAAACCCTAACGGAAGACTAACCTAGAGAACTAAAGGAAGATGGATGGAAGAGGGGCATAGGTTGGTAGGAGAGGACTGATGTGTTTCTACACACCTAGGGAATAACGAGGAGAGCTCAATTGACCTGAGAACTATAGGCTTTGATACCATTGTTGGAATGTGCAAATATGATAAGAATGATATTGTATTAAACATCAATATAATACATGTATAAATACAACGATGTTAATGCTTGGATTCATATTCTAATATATATCTTGGACTCCCTACAACAGTTATGTCTTATGAGGTTTTATGTTCCTTTATCTAGTAACTCTAAACAGATCACATTTCCAACACTTTCTCCAAGGTCTTTCCAACGACTATTTTTTTTCTTAATTCCGAGATCGGAGCAAACATTTATACCCCTTTGAAGTTTTATGGGAATTTTCTCCATTCTTCAAACATATTCCTATCTGACGTGGACTCCATGTGGAACCAATCCATGTGTGTTGGATGGTGTGATGCTAATATGGAACTAACATGGCACTAGAATGTATTTAATCACCGGGCCACTAGGCTACCAGTCACTCACCACCATCTCTCCCTTATTTTGTGAAACTCCCAAACGACTCTAGTTCGTGCCACCGACCCACCAAACAAATTGCATATTAATTCCATCCAACTCTCTAGTTATAATTCTACTGGAACATTGGGCCACTGACCCACCATGCCACCGTGAAAGTTACATATAACTCTTGCCATCTGACTCCAGTTGGATCCAGTCCATCGATCCACCATCCCATCAGCCACTTGGCCACTACACAAGCCCTCCATGCAACTTATGCCAATGAACTCTGGTCTAATCCAATATATTGGGCCATGGACCATCGGGCAATAGCACAAGTCCTCCATCCAACTTTCCCAGTAGAATCTAGTCTAGTGAACATTCTTTTCATGTGGGGGCTTCACCCCTACACCACTCTTCCAATGACACGTGGCAACGAGACAAACCTACCAAGGGTTGATAGCTCGAAGGTATGGTAGAGTACTCAGCATTGATTGGCATACAAATTGGGCACTGATGTGGCAATCAAAAATTACACTATGCACAAACTTCACAGGGTTCTATAGTTCTCTTTATCACACACAAGTAACAAAGGGTTGTATATTAATTATAAACTCATTAAGAAAACCTTCCCCGATGCATGTGGTATAAAGAAACAATTTCTATGGCATATCAATGGTGGGGGATCCATGCATGGGATAGATCGATGGTTGATGTGCGTTGTCTTCCCATAAGGCATAACTATCGATTTTGATGCCCAAATCATGAAAGAGAGAGCTCATTGGAAATCCAAGGCCATGGAGGTTAGCTTGAGCATGGTTTTCAAGGTTGAATGACAATTTTTAATCACAAAAATATCCCTTTTGATGTTGTCTCATAGAAATTAATTGATTTCACTCTAAAAAAAGCTCATCCAAACAAGTTATGTCTTGTAGAAAGCGCTTGAAGGTCCCGTGTTGTAACCTACAAATATGATACCGCTTGTAACATACCCAGAAAAACAACCCCCCAAAACATATCTCTTGTTGTTGCTCTAATAACGATTTGAAACATACCCATTGCTTGGGTACTTCCAAAGTCTTCATCTTGGACTAATTTTGAAATCTAATACCAATTAATTAATAAATAAGAATGAAATAAACACATGTTATCATCAATATTCATTCTAAATTGTAAAATGAATACTCAATCATCCATGTACAACAATAACCATCAATAGTCATAGCATAAGCACATCACGGAGATAATATTTAATACAGTGAAGAAATAAATATACAAGCAGAGAAACTCATGGCAGAGAACTTATCTTTAAAATGTAATTACACCAATTGGTTGCACATGTCATACATTCCACCCAACCTTAGGCTATGCTTCAAATAATTATGCTTCAAATAATATCTTTGCAATAGGCCACCCCCAAGCAAAGGCTATGAATCTACAAGGAAGGGTCTTAGACCGACACTTAGTTCCCTAACTATTCAGCAATCAATCTCTCACAAGTTTCTCAACCACACAATAAAACCCAAGTTACCATATCTCTTCCCTTCAACTTGCACCACCCAAAGAAAATGAACCCCATTCACATCCATGTGTTCCACCTCTTTCTAGGGCTCTAGTGCTATTGGTCAAGAAATCTAAATACTGGAACTATCAAGATTCATAGTTGTGAACAAGGTTTATCAACATGCCAATGCATCCACAAACTCAGGAATTAGTTCATTGTTGGAATACACCAGTAATTCCTACAACCAACCAACCATGTCTTCTTACTTTCAATGATTTGTTTTCCCTTCCCTATGTGTTGTGATGGAACAAAAACCCATTCCCCAGTTAAATGTTTCTTTAATCTTTGTGTGGGTATGCACACTTTTATTTTCTTTTCATGAGGTATATTTCCCCTAATATTCATCTGTGTGCCTGAAACTTAAATCAATAAAGTAAGGTCTCCCCCACCTACTTCTCGCATTATGCTCTTCTTACCTTTTCATTTTAGGTCCCTTATCAAATATGCACATAGGAACACCTTCATATTTATCCGATGATGACACCTTATAACGTCGTCATTGGAATTTAGTAGCGCATTATCATCCCCATGCCCCTCTATATTTTTCCAATGATGACATGCCCTTATCTCTACTAATAACAACCCAACTGATTGTGTGGCATTCTCTCTAGAGTACACCTCAGAAATAACCTCCTTCATGGGCCCCTCATATCGACCCCTGTATAATTATTTTCTTCTCTGACACATGGCAGGGTAACAGTGGCCAACATTCGTTGGAAAATACTTTTTGTCATCGGATATTTATTCAGACTCCTTCCTATACCTACCCTCCTTGCTGACAATGACATCGCTCTTTTTTATCTAGTTGTTACATTTCTCATCCTATGGATCATATGAAACAAGTCATCAATGATTACTCCTCCACTGTAGATATCATGTTGTCTAATCAGTGCGTCCCCCACGGCTACCTTGATGTCTTGTCAACATTAATGGAGAAAGTATTAATGCCCAATGGTCATATAATTGAACTTTAAAAGGGGTTTATTGGTAAAAATTAGACCCCGTAATCACGCTTAATCGGTTAATCAAGTATTTATCATCGTCGGAGGTTGTTTCTCACCTATACCAACACCTCTCATTCCCATCGAATGTCGATGATGATGGCTTCATCGTTCCCCCCATTTTTTAAAATTCTTCTATACCTTAATGGATATAATGACTAATCCCCTATGAACACATTTACTATGTATGTACACCCCTGAACGAGCCCAAGTTGTATCACAGCTACCATTTATTAAGTTTTGGGTTTGGAGGGAACTGACATAATGTTTTAAAAGCATAGATCCTCATGTTTTGTCTCACTTGATCAGAAACAAAAAACGAAGACTACGTCTGCAATTATCTGTTATATTTGTTTGATTGACTACCTCTCTCATCCTATAGAAAAGTAGGATACCAATTATTTCCAGTGTTATTATTTCAAGCCTAAAGTGACTCTATTAACTGTAGTTTTTTTTTGTTTGCATAGGTGATGAGATGTCCAGGATGATCACCAGAAAGGGAAAAATACATACTTTTAAAATGAAAGTTCCAACTTCAATTCCATATGCTTATAAAAAATTTGATGATCCTACCTTAGCTACACAAAGATCCTAAACATGTTCAAGAATGAAAGGTTCCCATCCGATGATCTAGAAGGGTTCTTCTCTGACTTTTATCGAAGGGTTCTTCTCTGAACTGCATGGATCTCTCCCACATGTCTTTTGGATCCAACGGTCCAGAATCACTTCGTGCCTTGCAACTTCGCGAAGATATATGTTTTCACTTGGAAAACCTCCCAAAGCCCTACTCCCAAACCTCTCGATATTTCGTCACCTGTGTCCTCCGATGATGGATGATTTCACTATCTTCGGGACTTCAGTGAGTCCTCGACCCCTTTTTCACACTTAGCGCAAATTCTTTCTTTTGAGACTCAGGTTATTCTCAAAATCCTTCTGCACTCCTTACAGAGTTCTGCACAAACTCTTCTGTGACTTTTCTCGGCTTGAAAACCTTCAAATTTCATCGCTCCTCTATAAACTTTCTTATTCCCTCCTAGCAATTTCTTTCTCTTCCTCCTAAGCTTGTAATATGGACTTACAGTATCTTTGGTGCACTCCTTGTGCTCAACTTCGTTCCTCGACGGCTTCTCCCTTAGCTTACATAAGTTTTTAAGGCATCTCCTTTCCTTTGTCGATGCACTCTTGCAAAGCCTTCCTTCCTCAGAATGTTCAGTAATTCTGGAATTCTCTTAAGAATTCCAACACTTCCAACAATGTTTCTCTTGTACACTCTCGTACTTTTTCTATGCCCTCCTGGAAGAGTGTTTTATAGTGTTCAATAACTCTGAGTTGTGCTTCCTCCTACACAGTATTTCTTTCCAAGGTAATTAACCACCCTGAAATTTCCTCCTGAGTCTGTGAGTTAACCTAGTATGCCCTCCTGGCAGTTTCTCTTCTGACTCCACCGAGTTCAGACATGCACCCCTTGCGTTGGCTCACAAAGTTTCCTCTCTTTGTCGCGCACTCCTTTCACTTATCCTAGAGAACCAGACCTAATCCAACACACTCACATATATAAATTGTATCTCTATCCCTTCAGACAATTTATAACATTCATCTACAATTCAAATGCATGTAAATGACATTCATAACACAACATCCATTACACAGAAATTGATAACAGGAAAAAATTGTCATTTTCTATTAATGGTGGAATATCAAATTACAATAGTGGAGTCCAAGCTACAACTAAGTCTCATATCTCTGTGGGTCTCTCCCTATCTCCTATGCATATGCTTACAACAACCTCTACTTGGAAAAATTACAAAGATTTATACAAGAGGGGCTTGACGAGCTTCCCTCGCAAGCTAAACTAGTGGTGTGAAATCACCATTCAAAATGCCTATCTAATGGGAAAATTACAATGATGGAAATCTTCTCCAAATCGGATGCAAATCCCTCCTTCCGTCAACCACTTAATGGAAACCCTATCTCCCACTTGTGCGAATGCACAACTTGGATCTTCCATCTTGTCATCATTATATGCCTAGATCACGCTTTCGATTCTCGAGGAAAAATGAGAGGGTGGAACCTCTCCCTTTCTTTAATGTGCACCATACGAGTTAATTGACTGGTGTGTGTTGAGGTGGAGCAATGCTCCTACATCATACTCCATGGATACAAAAATCATGAGCTCCTTCTCATGAGATTTCTAGTATGTTTGAAATCCTCCTGGATCCCAAACTTTCTCCTGGAGCTGTCTTTCGCCTCCTCTGCTTCGTTGCTACTACTCCTACATATTCCTCGCTTATCGTGCAATATTCCTTGTTTTCATCTTCTCCTTTCTAACTGCTTCCTCTACCGATCCTAACATCATCTTCCTTATCTCCTCTGTCACCCTATCCAGTTTTTCTACTGGTCGGCTCTCCTTATGTAGTCTCCTCTGTCGCACTTTCTTCTGCCAATCAAAGGGTAGATCATCCTGATCCCCGACACTATTTTTTTCATCTCTTTTGGCCTTAGCTTGCTACCCTTCTGCAAAATCCAGTCTTGTAGTCTCATCATTGATTTTCTGCTCAAATTCCTCCCCTAACAGATCAACTTCTTTCAGTTCCTCTTGTGTTAGTTCAGTTCCAACTTCCTACAGTTTTTCCTTAGGTTGGCCGGCTCCTCCATCTATTTCCATCTTAACCTTTTGGATGTGTCAACTTTTCACTATCACCCTTCTCTCTAGGGCATCCAAATCTTCATACAGATCAACAAAGTCCATGTTGTTTGCCTCCTTTTCAACTGCAAAATCCAATGTTGCAGTTATTTTCTGTTCAACTTCATGGCTGAAAATTCTGAGCAATTCTATGAAATGATCTTATCCTTTTGCTGGGGAAAACATCATTGTTTTCTCCTTCTCCTCCTCCTTGACATTTTCCTCTATTTTTCCTTCTATCGTTGCATCTGCATCACATGCTCTTTCCTCAACTTGGTGTCTTGGTAGGAATATCTCAACCCTGCCAATGATCAAAATACATTTTTGATCTTCCCCTGTTAGCATTCCTTATTGATATGAACTTATTCCTGAGTTCATGAGACTGTCAGATAGTATCCTCTCCTCTCCCTTGTCCATCTGGAAATTTGGTATTTTTCTTGTGCCTTCCTAGAAGTCTATGAGATCTATTGATCCCATCTCATTTCCCACCTGGAAACATGAATTTCCACTATTTCTCCCCTAGCAGTCTATGAGATCCTTAGTTGGTCTCCCTTCCTCATCACTCAGGATTTTCCCAACTTCTGGTTCACAGATGTAAACCAATTCCTACTCTGTGTCACTAAGGTTTTCAATTTCTCTCAACCACCTCCTCAATTCTCGTTTTTGTCTCCTGGCCAACAACTCTTGGATAGGCCATTTTGCTTTCCTCTTTAGAGGCCATTCATATGCCCAGTGAACCTTTGCCTCCATTGCATTGAGTTCAATGTCAACCTCTCCATATCCATTTGGATTTCAGTGAACTCCTTATCAATTTCCTCTTTTCTTTTCATCTGGCGGTCTGCTCCTCAACCACACTTATGACCTTCAGAATATATCTTCACCTTCCACCTGATCTCTTGGCAAGTCGGGTGTTCACTATGCAACTGAGCGCATCTCTATATTCCCCTTTGCCTAAAATCTACAGACGAAAATTGCACTCTGATACCACTTGGTGACGCATTCCTTGCCCCCATTCCCTCCAAATTCGAGGTTGTGTGACCTCCCAGTCTAGGATCGTTCAAGTCACTAAAACGAAAGGTTCGTTGAGCTCCTGATGGAACTAATTTAACTTGACATGGGCCCTTTGTCTTCTCAACGCAGGTTATGTGGCACTCCCGGAGCCTCTCCTTAGCACTTTTTAATTCTTAACGCCAACAAACGTTATCTCTCCATGCTAGGATCCCTCCTTAATGTGACCAGAGACTATGACTGTGATCCATCTCCCTTCACAATCCCATGCTTCATAAATTTGACGAGCTTCTTACTACCCTTTTTCTCGATTCCCAAATAGGTGAATTCTTCGGGACCCGATCTACAGTCCATGTTCCACTCACAACCAACGGTTGTGATCACTTCGTGAGTTCGGACTTCACGAGTCCTTTCTTATCCTGAATCTATCCTACCCGACTTGTGAATCAGCGAAGTGTCGATCCTAACTCCATGTGTCCTATCCCAATGAACGACCAATATTACTTCATCTCTCAGCTCTTCTGGTATTCTCCTCTTGAATTTTCTTGAAGCGTTCTTCCTCCGAACTGTGTGGATCTCATCCACATGTCTTTTGGATCCAACGGTCCAAAATCACTTTGTGCCTCGTGACTTCATGAAGATATCTATTTGCACCTAGAAAACCTCCCGAAATTCCTACTCCTGAATCTCTCGATCTTCTGTCACCTATCTCCTTTGACAATGGACGAATTCACTATCTTCGGGACTTCAGTGAGTCATCGACCCATTTTTCACACTTGGTGCAAATTCTTTCTTTCTAGACTTAGGATATTCTTGAACTCCTTCTGCACTCCTTACAGAGTTCTATGCAGACTCTTCTATGAATTTTCTTGGCTCTAAAACATTCAAAGTTCATCGTTCCTCTATGAACTTCCTCGTGCCCTCTTGGCAGTTTCTTTCTCTTCCTCTTGAGCTTGTAAGATGGACTTACAGTATATTTGGTGCACTCCATGTGCTTGAATCCATTCTTCGACGAATTCTCCCTTAGCTTACGGAAGGCTTTAAGGCATCTCCTTTCCTTTTTCGATGTGCTCTTGCAAAACCTTCCTTCCTCAAAATATTCAGTAATTATGGGATTCTCTTAAGGATTCCAACACTTCCAATAGTGTTTATCTTATATGCTCTTGTACATTCTCTATGCCCTCCCGGAAGGGTGTTTCAGAGTGTTCATTAATTCTGAGTTGAGCTTCCTCCTACACATTCTTTCTTTCCAACGTACTTAACCACCTTGAAATTTCATCCTGATTCTGTGAATTAACCTGGTATTCCCTCTTGGTAGTTTCTCTTCTGACTCCATCGAGTTCAGACATGCACCCCTTGCGTCGGCTCACAAAATTTCCTCTCTCTATCGCATAGTCCTTTCACATAGCCTAGAGAACCAAACCTAATCCAACACACTCACAGATAGAAAATTGTATCTCTATCCCTGCAGACGATTTCTAACATTCATCTACAATTCAAATGCATGTAAGTGACATTCATAACACAACATTCATTATACAGAAATTGATAACAGGAAAAAATATCATTTTCTATTAATGGTGGAATATCAAATTACAATAGTGGAATCCAAGCTACAATTGAGTCTTAGCTCTCTATGGGTCTATCCCTATCTCCTATGTGTCTACTTACAACAACCTCTACTTGGAAACAATACAAAGATTTATACAAGAGGGGCTCGACAAGATTCCCTCACAAGCTAAAATAGTGGTGTCAAATCACCATTCAAAATGCCTTTCTAATGGGAAAATTACAATGATGGAAATCTACTCCAAATCAGATGCATATCCCTCCTGCTGTCAACCAATTAATGGTAACCTTATCTCCCACTTTTGTGAATGCACAACTTGGCTCTTCCAGCTTGTCATCATTAAATGCCTAGATCACACTTTTCATTCTTGAGGCAAAATTAGAGGGTGGCACCTCTCACTTTCTTGAATGCACACTATAAAAGTTAATTGATTGGTGCGTTCTCAGGTGGAGCGATGCTCCTACATCATTTTCTAAGGAACTCTGAGTTTTGAGGAAGTAGTGTAAATACTTACCGCTGATGTGGCCATAAAAAAATTGAAGAAGGACGAAGACCAAGACAAAACTCTGAGACTAGAACAATTTTGATCCCTCCTCCACCAAGACAAATAAAGGCTAAGCGAAGAAGAAAAAAGAAAAAAAGATAAATAGGTCAAGATGGAGAAAAAAGATGAAGAGGCCAAAGAGAGATACCCGCAATGGAAGAACAAAGAGTTTGAAGAGAAGTAGTATGCACTGGATAAAAGTAGAAACAAATATCGTCCCTTGCAGAAAGCAAACACAAGGAAAAATGAAACAACGAACACATGGAAACCACCATCGGCCACACTAGGAGAAAAATAGGAGAAGAGTAAAAAGGATAAGGACGATGAAACCAAAGTACAAGACACCAATTTAGCAGGTGTTGGTGTTATCATCGATTTAGACCCTGAGGGAAACTTAATCAGTACCCAGATAGAATAGTGCACCCCCCTTGCCTCAATTCCAAGAAGTTTATCTCTCACTTCAGAGGGGCTTAGTTTCAAAGGAGAAGTGGTCACAGTCGGCGATTATTACTATAGTCAGAAGACCCGAGCCATAGAAAATATAACTCCCAAAAGAAAAAGGGGAAAATTAGAAGTAGACCAGTATGTACCTCAGAGGACCATCAAGTGGAAAGTTGGGCTCGATGTTAAGGATAACGCTCTTCAAGTATCCTTGGAACTCAAAGATTTTATAGTAGTAAACATTGTATTGGTCCATGAGGTCAGTGTAGCGTTGGATGCTGCAAAGGTCAATATTGTAGAGCTGGAAACGAACTTGGTGACTATCAAAGAATCTACATCCGGTGAGCACACAAAGGAAATATAACAGGCGAAATAGGCCTATGAGGAGGAGATTAAAAAGAGACTACAAACTCAAGAGGAAATTCACTATAAATAGTTCCATCTCCAAAAACTCTTCCGACATATTCATACGAGTAAAGAATATGAGATTGTTGACTTCTGGAGACAAGTATGACACTGATTGAAGATGTTATAAAATCTTAGATACAAGTCACTGCATCCAGTGTTAAGGTATGGTGATCAATGGACAACCTTCTCTCATTATTATAAATGGATCCCCTGAGGGATTTCGACGAAGCTTCATCATCCCAAATGATCATTAAGAATGTGAACACCAAGACGATCCTCACTCAGAGAGCTATTAAAGAGATCAGTGAAATCGACATGGAGATTATCGAGAAAATATTGATCCAACCCTCCAAAATCATCACCCTGATAGAAGATGCCATGCAATTTTTTGAGAAGAGTCTCAAGATGAAGATAATAATTCCCATGTGCAAGAGTGAGTTTGGTCTGGAAATAACAAAGTTATTTCAAGTAGATTCCATACTCGAAGATCTCAAGAGATAGAAATAATCCATGGATGTGAAGGAGAAATCGTTAAGGCTCCTCTGATGAATTGCATTTGTAACTGAAATTTTGCAAAGTAAATCATATCAATGTACTCATTCCCATGTCCCAATCGGGAAAGGGAAACTAGGGCACTGCTTCAGTATCCCAACCGTTAGCAAGATGAAGAATGTATCAAAGTCCCATAGGAGTTCTATAAATGGGATAATTGTAAAAGAAAAAGGGATTTGTGTTTCTTTAGAGAAGTGACAAGTATTTTTACTGTTATTTTGAATAAAGGGCTAAATACATTTTTAAATTAAATGGATCACATGTGTATGAATGTGATTATTCATGTTTATGCATGTATTTATGTGTATTTTGAATGTTAATCTATGAATTATTTCTTGGTTAATATTTTGTTATTTACAATTGTTATTGTTTTCTTTCATGACTGCAGCACCTCGGTAACTTAATTTGATAATCAATTTGTATTGACTACAAATAGTTGCTTGGTTAAATTATGTATTTCTTGTTACATGAATCCATTCTATGCAAGTAATATAATCTCTCACTATATTTGTCTTTCATATTTCTCCTGATCAGGATACGTTAGCATAGAATATCTTAAACCTGCATCTTAGAACTTTAATTGTTTCATTCTAGTTTTAGAAATAGATAGTTAGAATCATTATCTTTTGATTCATCTGATATCCTACAGTTCTCAGATTCATATTTAGTTAGTCTATAGTGAATAAGGTAACCAAGCCATAAACTAGTCGGAAACGCTATTCCAAACAAGAGTGGTTCTAATTATGACCTTCCAGCGAGCGTTTTCCTTCATATGATTGATCGGTCCACTTCAATCCATCAACAGAAATGGATCTACAAGGAGGGCCATACATGGAATAATTATCCCCATTTTGTTCTACAATTGAGAAACATTTCATATAGTGAATCCCATCGAATTCACCCTCAACAAACTCCCCTTACCTCGAGTTACATTTTGAACACCCCAACTCAGTTAAGCACTCATCGTGCCTCCTCACATATCAAGACTTACTTATCTTCCCCACAACCCTCTATATTGACCATCTAGGAAATAGAATCTATAGTAAGATGCTCCAATGAACATAACAATTGTGCTCTCACTAGGAAATTGAGAAGGAAGACCAGGGAGTTTCCCCTTGATTATTCACTTCCTGAGAATCAAGAAAACCTTTGAAATACAAACTCCTTATTCTATGATCTATACCTCTACCAAGATAATGTTTCGTCTGGAACCCCACAATATCATATACCCCAAGAGTTATATGACATTATTGAGACCTTTGATATTGGTTTGGAATCATACCAGTTAGTTAGGGGAGCCAGAGGAATACCACCTTCCTGACCCAAATCACCCCCTCTCACTCCTATATATGAATCTGAAATAAGTTTCAAAGAAGATGACGAACCGGGGAGTCAACCTAATAATAACCCCTATCAAATCATCATTTTTCAAGCCCAAGGCATGGTTGGGGCCAATCCAAACCAAAATCATCCATCCTACCAGCCTTAGTTAACCCTTGATGCAATCATTGTGCCTATAATTCAACATGACTTGCCCAGGCATCCTAAGAAATTTTTACCTAAGTTCGACACGGACTGAAAATATTCAGCTAAAATTCATATTAAAAAAATTCTACTCATCATCATGCCTCAGGGAGTTAGACATGAAGATGTCATTTTTTGGCTCTTTCCACTCTCTTTCGAATAAAAATCATCCACTTGGTACTTTTCACTTGAATAATCCTCTATCACTGATTGGGAGACCTTTGAAAATATCTTTCTTAGGAAGTTCGGAGAAAAAAATGGATACCAAGGATTTGGTGACTAATTATAATCAACGCTTTCTTACCCAACTCAAAATAATCCCTTATTCCTCTAAACCTACAGAGGATGTCACCATTGAATTATATAAATCTGTCTTCCCCGCATCCATGACCATGCATGTCAAGAACATTGAGAAATGCACACTGGAGAAAGCCTTCCAAGAAGCACTTAAGTTTGAGAAAAAAAATACTAATCTTGAAGGGAAACTTTGGTTCTGAACCTTCAAAAGATAAAGGCAAATATAAAGCAACTTTATCTAAACCTTCAGAAGAAAAGAAACAAGACAATCATATGGATATGGAGGTACTTCAAAGAATTATCAAGAAATTATCCAATGACTTGATTGATCTAAATAAAATTAGTGGAGAAGCGTCCTTTAACCCAAATAAATTCTTTAGGTTCCATCCGAAGAAAGATAAAACTTCTCCCCCTACAAATAAAACCAACACCCCTCAATTGGATGGAATTAAAATGGAATATATAGTCCAGGATTTGCAAACTTGGGCGACCAAAAATCTAACTAAGGTTGATGAAGAAGGGAAAATGGATCATGAAAAACAAAAGAAATCCCAAGAATATCAAGAACCTGAACAACATCAACTAAATTCATTTTGGGACATCTCGTTTGGAGAAGAAGAAGAAGTAGTAGAAGTAGTGCATATGTCACAAAATGTTGTTACAACTAGAAGCGTCGGCAAGACAAAATCTAACGATGACACCACCACTAACAATCCCACCACTCCTACTACTTCCACTACCAATCCATCATCCCCTCCAATAAATTGTGTCCCCAACCCTCTGAAAAATACACCTTTCGACCAGAAAATGACCAATCATATATCGAAGCTCAATACTACATCCAGACCACCAGTCAGGTTAGAATATGATTTCTTAGAAGACTTGAAAAATACAAGGAAAACATTTCCTTGTTTGAACTCATGAAAATCCCACAAATCCAAGAAAATATTGTCAATACCTTACAAGGGAAGACCACCACTAACTCAAAAAAAAAAAAAATGGAACTAATAAAGGAATAGTCAAAACCAACATGTTGACCAATGACACTTCACCTAAAAGTCAGGAAGCCACTAGTGCTTCCACCTTTCCTTATCACCTTTGAAATCTTCAACAGGAATGCCCATAATTGTATGGTTACTATGGAGCATCATCTAATTTCATGCCATTCAAAGTCTATGAAAAGCTTAATGTCAAACCGGAGCCATCGATCATTCTAATTATTCAGTTAGACAATACCAAAGTGAAATTTATCGGAGAACTAAAGAATGTGTTGATTAGGATGTCTGTCAATCTGAAAGTCCACCAAACCATCGATATCATCATGGTAGATATACCTGACAACTACGATATGCTTCTAAGACGTGACTGGTCAGCTATGCTAAATGGTAACTTTTCCACCGATTGGTCACGCCTCTAGCTCCCCTACAATGGGAAGATGAACTAGATCAGGATCGATAGAGAGAGGTTCATGAAACACATAGTCACGGACCTGGATGACCCCAATGAAATAGTAATGTTCAATAACTCAATCCTGGGAAATTACTCATATGACACATTCTTTGGGAATTACACCACTGAAATATCACCCTTTGCAGAATCTAATGCAAATTCTAGAATCCTTCACTACACCCAGATTGTTGAGCATGATTGTAACATAGTTAGTCAGACTAAAAATCCTTATGATGTACAACCTAACATAATCTCCAAGGATAGATTAGAAAAACATACTAACTCTTCTAACTGATCTGGATTATTTTGAGAATGAAATGAAGGCAGAGATATAACAATGAAATATATAGATATATTGCAAGATGCCCAGAAATATTGCAATAAACACAGAGATACAGTAATGCACAAATTTTATTAATGAAAGAATGTACAAAAACTGTGAAATTACAAAGTGAATGACTCCCTAGAATGGTGGTATCTTGTCTCTGAGAAGAGATGTGATGGCTAAGATCATTCACAAAAAGATGATGATGATTACAATGAGGCTCTAGAGGCCTTTTTATCATGAAGAAAATCCAAAAACCTAACCCCAGAAGATGAAACACCAAAATTCATGTGGGCCCCGATGGGGTAAGTTGGTACGTGAAGATGAAGTAGGAATATCTTTGTCCTCTTCTACAATATTATTTATCTTCTTCTATTAGATATAAGGTTCCTAGGCCGAGGCTTCAATGGTTTTGATGTCCTTCTCTTCTAACTAGGTGTTGAAGAGGCTAAACTTTGTGGTACGGAAGATTAATTTGTGGCATTGTTTTTTTGATATAGTAGTCAGAACTACCTCTGGTATTTTGTAGTTTCGACTCCCTAGAGTAAAAATGATTCTACGGGGTTGAGACTCATAAATAACATGATGCCTCCACATATATGGTTGGCCTGATAGAAAATCACATAATTCCAATGGGGAAACATCGCACAATACCTCATCCTTGAATAGTTTGATGGCATATGATAGGCAACACTGTTGGATGACATGAAGATATCATCCCTAGTTGAGCCATCCGATGTTGTATGGTTGTGGATACGAGGTTGCTAGAATATCCAACTTCTTGAAGACCTCTACTGAGATAAGGTTCTTCTGGATTCTGTTATCAACAATAAAATGTAGCGAGGTCCCCTTCACCCACATCTGTGAATGGAAAAGGCACTCCCCCACCTATGGATCCTCTAGTTCCTCTAGTTAGATTGTTGCGGTCACAACAATAGAAATGGGTTCTGCATCAATTATCTGTCTCCTTTTATTATTATCTGAATCAGAGTCTAATTTAGGGCTAGGATCTCTTTCTTTGAGCTCGGTCACCAATGATTGTTTTGAGTGACATTCATCGATGTAGTGCCAAGGTATTTTTTGGAAGTCACACCACTTCCCAGTGTCCTTCTTTGTCTTCCCGTTGCCCTTATTTTCATGTGGCTTGGACTGGTTTTCTTAAGGTTGACTGCTATGTGATTTAAGGTTTCCTTTACCATACTTTGGTTATTGCGGATTTGCATACCCAAATTTCCACTTGTTCTGTTGCCTAAATTTTTTCTCGATTTTGACATCATATCTATAAGCATCTCCCAGTGATGAGATGTTTAGAAAATCCATTTTGGTTTGGATGTACCTTTGTAGAGCCCCGCAATATTTCAGAACCAGATGTCTCTCAGAGTCTTTGATACCCAGCTTGGTGCGCAAAGTATGGAACTTATTTTTTAACTTCGACACTGTTTGGTCTCGTTGTTTGGTCCCGATTTTGATGCAGCTTGGTCCATCTCATGTACTGGTCATCATAGTTTTCCATAGGGTAATATTGCTCCTTAACTACATCCATAAAAAAATCCCAAGTGGGATCAGCCCCAAATATTCCAGATTCCTCGATGGAACTTTGCTCCCAGTAAGTTTCCCACCAATGTTTGACATGGGGAACATCCTTGAGGATCACAAAGGTGATATTTTCTCTGTCGAAAAAATTGTGAACAAAGAAATAACCTTCTAACAAATTTAACCATTTTTACAAATCATCTGCATCGATATGACCTTCAAATACGACAATATAAAAATTAACTTGTACCTTGAATGGGGTAGCATTTCCAAAGAATCTACTCGATGAAGACGTGCATGTTATTGTCAAAAATCATTGAAGGATTTGGGAAAAAATCTCCAACATCTCATTCCTCTATTGCACGAGGGCTTCCGCAAGAAACAACTTGATGGGATCTTCTTCTCCCACGTCTCTCTTTTCTTATGCCATAGGAGGTCTCTTTAGCTGACGAGAGAGGTTTTCCTTAAGGGAAACTAGCTCGAGACCCAACTCTCTACACTCTAACCTCGTCGGGGACATGCAGTAAGAAATGGCAATGAGCAGCTTGCTTGGATACCACTGATCCATATTATTTTGAGAATGAAATGAAGGCAGATATATAATAGTGAAATATATAGAGATATTGTGAGCTGCCCATAAATATTGAAATAATCACAGAGATACAGTAATGCACAATTTTTATTAATAAAACAATGTACAGAAACTGTAAAATTATAGAGTGAATGACTCGCTAGAATGGTGGAATATTATCTCTGAGAAGAGATGCGATGGCTACGCTCATTCGCAAGAAGATGATGATGATTACAATGAGGCTCTAGAGGCCTTTTTAACATGAAGAAAATCCAAAACCCTAACCCCAAAAGATGAAACACCAAAATTCATGTGTGCCTCGATTGGGTAAGTTGGTATGTCAACTTCCCAAGGGCATAAGTTTTTCATACGATCTCTATTTGGGGAGCACGAGAGCTAGTTTGAAAGGTCTATATAAGGACTACACATTTTTGTCATTACACTATGGCTAAAGCCATAGTGTGACTATGGTAGGCCCATAAAAATAATTCAGGGCCTCAAAATGGCCCCAGAAGTTTGGGACTCAAAAATAAGTAGAAACAATTCCAATGTGGAATCCTTTGTTTTGAACCAATAGAATAGGTGGGTGGTCAACGATTTCCACCTGGATCACTAACCCCATTAAAACAAAAAAATATGATAATTTAAGAAAAATAGTTGAAATAAAAAAAAGGGATCCTGACATGTGGACATTAGTTTTCGATAGATCCAAGTCTTTAGAAGGTGTGGGTGTTGGATGCATACTAAAATACTCGAAAGGAAGTAATATGTTAATTTATTGTAGACTAGAGTTTACTTGCACCAAAAACACTATCAAATATGAATCCCTAGTACAGGGGATAGAAAGGCAATAGAATTGAAAGCGGAATAAATCAAGGTATTTAGTGATTCTGAGATCATCATAAGATAGGTACGAAACACCATTCATTGTCTTTCAAGTCATCTAAAAAATTAGCAGTCAGAGGTTTGGGAACTTATTAAATCTTTCATTGAATTTAATATTAGTGCCATTCCCTGAAAACAGAATTATGACGTTGATTTGTTAGCTAACATAGTGTCTAGATTAATACCCTCAGATGGAGTGATGCATGATTCCTTCTCTGTTGAACTTTTGTACAAGCCATAAATTCCTAACATTATGGTGAATTGGAGGGTCTTTGATGATGACCGAAATCTCATAAATTTTCTACACCTCAAAGATACCTTCAATTATTCTACCATATATGAAGGTCATCATGACCTGCTAATGAATACAGATAATTTTGATTCCTTTGGAGAAACAAACACAGCAGGCTCGACCAACAATATCCCCAGAAGTGTGGTCAGACTGGAAAAACTCTACAAAATTAAAGATAAGTTAAAAAAGATCACCAATTGCAATACTAATAGGTCATACATACAGTTTGAAGTAGTAAATTGTAGGACACACTGACTACACTGAGAGGGGGGGGTGAACAATGTAGGGCTATTTTTCCCAAAACTCCTTAGTTAAAAATCACCATTAACTCATTACTCATTTCTTTCATTTATAACCAGTTAAATGTCAACACGTATAAGCAACATATATCAGCAATATCTCATCAACAAGTCATCACCATAAGGAACACAAAGAAGGCAAGATGTATGTACAATTTTCTTTTTATTACAGACTACAATCCTTGAGGGTTTTCAGCAACAACTGAATAGAGTACAACTCTAAAAGAGAACCAACTCTATAATGAAATAATCATATTACACCCTTAGCACCAACTGAGATGAGGAAACAATCCTCAATAGATATTAATCTGTACCATAAACAAGTGCATCAACCATGCACCAACCTGTGCCAAACAACCTGTAATCAACATGTACCATAAAAAGGTGCATCCAACCATGTACCAATTATATACCAATCATGTGTAAACTACTCATCAACAATGACTCATCAATATGTACCAACATCATCAATTATACACCTCATGTATGTTCCAACTCATCAACTACTTGTCTCAACCATGACTAGTTTTGGATTAGTCAACAACCCTAACTTGAAATAATCATAACTTTGTACCTATAATGAATAAAGATATGAAACTGATACACAATGTTCTTCAATGTGTTTTATGAAATTACTCTAGGTTTCACTACTTGGAACCTCTCAGAAAATGATTTATATCAAAAATGGAATACCTTGTTGAATTCTGGATTATTCTAGAGGGTGACCTTGTAGAGCGTGCCCCGCACGGACTATTTATTGAATCGATATGAAACTATTACACTGCATACTATAGACTGTAATATAACCAAAAACATTGGTCTCACTAAATTTGGATCTGTTATGAATAATTTATGACATTGTTACCCCAAACACATGTTTTAGACTAGTTTCAAGACTAGCCACAAACCCTATTTTCCACGGAGTGTATCTCCAAAAATACAATGACCCACAAGATGAATTTGTTACCATAGATACTTGGATATGTTTCCTCAATGGAATATCAATCTCACAGTCTGAATCATTATTGAAAACAAGTTATTGTGAAAATGGTGAGATGACCTGTAAATAACATACCTTAGAAAGAGTCCCTGAGGTGTAGGACAGTCGGTGACAGAGTGTGTTGTTAAAGAGCTCTGTGATGTTAAAGTCACCGGTTTGAAACCTATGGGGACAAAACAATCCAGCCATGAGGGTTGGTGTGGCTCAGTCCGGGTGTGATCCCCGTGTGATTTTGATGGCTTAGATGCCCCTGAGTCATGGTTTATTAGCCACAAGTTAGTCCCACATGTCATGGACAAACTAACAAAAAAAAAAAAAAAAAACATACCTTAGAAAGCATCATGAAAATAATTTATCCTCCCTTGAATTTTGGCCCTCTGTTATTCACCTTCCCTCTGAAATTTGGCTTAGATATCCTTTGGTTACCTCAGTCACCTATAGATATTCAATATGCTCAAGTGTAATCTTAAATGAGAGATCCTTGCCTCTTATTTATACTCTCCATATTCTAGGTCACTTAACTCATTTCTAGGTCACTTAACATATTTCTAGGGTACTTAACCTATTTTCCTTATTTTAGGGTTAACCACCTTCCATAAATAGAAAGGTTTCCAATACTTTATCATTTAAATATTCCTTCTTGATTTTGTTACCTTTCTTTATCATTTCTTGATTTTGTCACTTATTTTTATTATTTAAATAATCCACCTTGACTTTGTCACTTTACTTTATCATTTAAATAATGATTTCTTCTTTTAGCTCACTTTGACCTCTTTGACCTTGGGGGATTCAAGCCTTCATGTGGGGGGCTTCATCTTCATAAGGCCATAACTCTCAAACCATGAGGAGTTATGTGACACTCCACATACCACCGGAAATGGCATAACAAGCACTATCCATCTAGGATATTTTCACCAACAATTTCCTTGATATTCATCTCATTATTCTACATAAAATTATGGGTCCTCCAACCATTCTTCTAGGATAAATTAATCCACAAAGCATCCTCCTGTGAGGGCTTTCACCATAAGGGGACCACTTTGGAGTTCATCTATTTTTGCATCTTATCAATCATGATAAGACAATAATGAGAGCATGGGTCCTCCAACCATTCTTCTAGGATAACTCAATCCGCAAAGCATCTTCCTGTGAGGGATTTCACCGTAAGGGGACCACTTTGGAGTTCATCCATTTGTGCACCTTATCAATCATGATAAGACAATAATGAGTCATCTATACATTTTTCCAATACTGCATCATATACCAATGAAACCACATCGATCCATCTTCATCATGTATCAATGAAAACTCATTGATCCATCTTCATCATATCAATGACAACTCATTGATCCATCTTCATCTATGCATTCTCATAAAGTACAATGCATATTCAATTACATCAATCATCAACCATCAATCAATCAATCCTTTGGCATCAATCAATCACTTGACATCAATCAATCAAACCATTGGCATCAATGACAACATGATCCAAGAAGGTGCGGGTGTTGGTTGCATACTAAAATACCCAAAAGGAACTAATATGTTAATTTCTTGCAGACTAGAGTTTCCTTGCACCAAAAACACTATCGAATACGAAGCCCTAGTATAGGGGATTAAAAAGGAAAAATACTTGAAAGTGGAAAAAATCAAGGTATTTAGTGATTCAGAGATCATCGTAAGATAGGTATGAAACGTCATTCATTGTCTTTCAATTCATCTAAAAAATTAGCAGTCAGAGGTTTGGGAACTTATTAAATATTTCATTGCATTTAATATTAGTGCCATTCCCTAATCACAGAATTATGACATTGATTTGCTAGCTAACGTAACATCTATATTAATACCCTCAGATGGAGTGATGCATGATTCCTTCTCTGTTGAACTTTAGTACAGGACATAAATTCCTAACATTATGGTGAATTGGAGAGTCTTTGATGATGACCAGAAGCTCATAAATTTTCTACACCTCAAAGATACCTTTAATTATTCTACTATATATGAAGGTCATCACGACTTGCTAATGAATACAGATAATTCTGATTCCATCGGAGCAACAAACACAGCAGGCTCGACCAACAATATCCCCAGAAGTGTGATCAGACTGGAAAAACTCTACGACCTTAAAGATAAGTTAAAAAAGGTCACAAATTTCAATACTAATAGCTCATACATTCAGTTTGAAGTAGTAAACTATTGGACACACCGACTACACTGAGGGGAGGGGGGGGGTGAACAATGTAGGTCTCTTGTTGAGTCTCTGTTTTGACATGTATAATGCCTTATATTACCTTGTATCCAAGCCTTTTTTCCTACATTATAAGCCTATACTTGACTATTGCCTCTCAAACACATACCTAATAGCCTTGTTCATGGTCACAAGAGGTAATTGATGATTTAAAGCATGTTTTGTTTAACTTTCTTGAATTAATTCAATTGAAGTGTTTTATTTTGTATAGGCCTAATGATTTGACTCATGAGAAGACTATCCTATACTTGCACCATTCCATTACTACCAGTCATCGTGCAATCCAGTACCAAATCCATTCTGATACCCAAGGCATTTTTGATCTGGTACTATCTACTCCAAATCTATTACAGTACCAAGTCATGCATTATTCTGGTATTGTCTGCTCTGTGCCCATTCCGGTATTCAGATTCACGACTGTGTGTATTCCGGTACCAAAACCTCTATTTCCATAATGCACCAGTTGGACCAATATGATGACGAAGATTTCAAGAAGGAAGTTGAACCAAAGCTTTAAAATCGATTTTCCATATTACGAGAAACTCCATCACTCGTGCACTTTGTGTCATGAGGATGGAGTCGATCCTTGAAGATTCGATGTAAATACCAATTATAATATATGTTAAATTGTTTAATGCTTATCCATAGATATTGATAGCATCGGCTTACCTTCTATATAAGGGACGATGTATAGGTGATAGTGTGCATGATAATAAGGAATGTAATGAATTATGTTGTCAGAACAAGATAATACATATCATTCTTTTGTATGAAGTAAGGAACTGTTGATCCAATTTACCAGTTGAATTAATGCAAAAGATCTATTATGTCAATTCCTGAGTCTGAGTGAAATGTTTTAGTCTGTTACTTTCTTAAGAGGTTCCTTGTTGGTTCGATAAGGGCCCACCACCCCAACCAAGCTAAACCTCCCTGTACATGTTTTGTGTGATTGTGTGAGTATTTTATAGTAGTGTGTGTTAATGATATTTAATCTATTTTTAGAGTTCAGAATTGAGTTAATTGTTTCTAGATTGGTGTGAACAATTAGGTGGTATATCGAATAGATATTTCATTCTTAAATATTAGAGATGGCCATTTAATTATTTGAAGTGTGGGATTGATATCTTGAGTTTATGATTTCAGTATATTTAGTACATCAAGAAACCAGAAGACTTTATCTCATCTTCATTCTATGTAATGAAGTCTCTCAGTTATACTGAATATTTCTTGTACTGGTTTGTTTGAATTGCATGAAGCTGGAATTAATTTTGATTTCAAGAGTGGTTGGAGTTGATTGCTACATGAGACAAGATTCTCAAGTTCATCTCTTCAATTCATGAGCCTAGAATGAATAGACTTGTTTCTCTAAGATAACATCTTTTGATTGGTTGTTTGTGTTGATACTGAGAGGGGGGTGAATCAGTATCAAGTACAATTTAAAACCTTTTTCAACTTATACTTAAACCATTAAATTATATCCAATGAGAAATGAACAATAGTATAAGAGTTACACCAATACACCACAATACACCATGC
>ML791339.1:194973-209359 GCA_009831015.1 Picea engelmannii
TACAATTCACTTTGTCATCTTCAAAAATTCATTTCTCCTCAACCATGAGGATCCACGTGACGTGCCACATACCACCGGAAAGAGCATGATGTATACTATCCATCCATGGGTGTTGTATCTTCATTTTCATTTTCCTTCATGTCGAAATAACTTCATCAATCTTCTGGTCCAAAACCCATGACTAGGGTTGACATCAATGACAACAACCAATCTTCCAACAGTTTGTGTGAAGAAGTTTCATTATCAGTTTTCTCTTCTAAGTTCAAGGGTGCTTGAAGTATTTAGAAATCTTAGAAATAGAGTTTTTATGTTACTAATTATTTCCTATATGCAACAGACTTAGGAAGGTTACCTATTCTCAACACATATAGTGTAACAACTCTTTTGATTATGAATCTCAGATTGACATTTAAATGAGTGTAAGATATATATTGAACATATTTATACACCAACATTTTGACTCTGTTGTCAAGGAGTTGTAAATGGTAATAGGTAGCATTTTTAGTTTTGATTGGTTTGATGAAGTTTGGATTGGATTTAAGGACAATCTGAGGGTGGAGAGAAGATGGTAAGATGAGAGGTAAGAACCTGCGCATCCACTCTGGTGGGGTTGCTCCAAATTCAGGTTGTCCCCTTACCTTTGATAATTAGGAATCTACGTTTTTATTTATTTTATTTGAATTTCTTTTATGAGTAGGTATAGGGATAATGAAGGTAGATTTATTGCTCCTAAATTTTCAGAAAAGCTAGAGAAGCAAGCAACACCCCCCCGACACTAATTCATCTAAAATTCATGCAGGAAGAATTCTTAGAAGAGAGAGCTCAAAGGCAGCAATTGCAACAACAACAAAGGGCACTAAATCTGAAGCCACTGTTCAGATTGAAAATGTAAGACAGCAAAAAAGAGAGGAAGCACTGGCGACCCCATCAAAAAGAGATGGAAAAGGAGCAGAGGTAGTAATAGAAGAGGTTGCATCTATTGTTGGAAGGCCACACAAAACCTTGGAACAACTAGAGATACCAAATAACCTAGTGGTGGAACCATCACTCAGTGGAGAGACCTCACCACCCCTCTACAGGTTGTTTGGAGATATGGTAGAAGAAGAGGGAAATACAGCTAATGAAACAGAGACATTTGGATTCCCCATACTGGATATCGCTAAAGAAGTTGCTATGAAGAACATTCAATTATATTCACTTCCTCATTTCCAAGGTATGTCGACAGAAGAACCTGACTCATTTTTATTCGAATTTGACATATTGTGTAGGATTTATAACTACACGGATAATGCTCAAAATTTAAAACTTTTCCCAGCTACACTAAAAGATTCAGCACTAAGGTGGTTCATGAGATTAGGAGAACACACCATTTTTTCTTGGGATGGTATGAAGGATACCTTCCTCTAGAAATATCAATATTACTGCAGACCTAGGGATGCTAGGAATGATATATTCAAAATGTAGCAATCTGAAGAAGAAAGCTTAGAATATTACCTAGAGAGGTTCTTATACAATTACCAAAAGACTAAGCAGTTTTCCTTAGACACAGCTACAGTTAGGATTGTTTTTCTAAAGGGTGTGAGGGATGATTGCACTGAAGTACTAAACCTCATGATTTCTGGGGATGTGTACCAAAATCCATTTGCAGACATAGCAGAGTATAATAAAAGATACTCCCGCAGTCAAGCCAAAATGGGGAAAAGTATAAGGGATCCTACAAACAAAATTGTTAAACCCACATCTGGAAGTGTCGCTAGGATTGAATTGGGAAATCTATTATAAAAAATTGAAATAGATATCCTAAACACCATCAGTTCCCAACTTGATACCTTGAAAATTAAAAGAAAACAAGAGGAAGAAAATGTTATGTTAGCAATTTTTTGTCATCAGTGTAGGAGGAAGCACCCTGAAAAGGAATGCCCCATAATGTTATTGAAATATGTGGTCTTTGTACAGAGGACCATCCTACTAATGAATTCTCTTCTCTACCTGGAATCAAGGCCATATTCAAGGGAGGAGGAGAACTTGAAACATCCTACCCCCCTAGGAGACCATGGAGACAACAAAACCCCAACATGTTTGCAAAGCCAACTACACAGTACCCATAACAACAATGGGTACCTCCCATGTCTTATGCTCAATGGTCGCCCCAAAGCCAACCTTGGCAGCAAGGGTGGAGAGGACCTGTATATGGGAATGTTCCCTTCCAACCAGCAAATTTTCCCACCTATCCACAATACCCTTCGAATATCTCCTAGCCACTCCCAGGATTTAAACCTCCTACTCTTCTTCCACCTCCACAGTTACAAAAATAACTTTCACTACCCATGAATCCAAATATGCAGCAACAAATGCAAGTTGCACCTATTCATAACCCTCCTCGGCCTACCCCTACTCCTGCACAACCTATCCCTAAACCAAATAACAGGATGACACAACCTGTACAAAACGTTGAAGTACAAACCTTCCCCACATATGTAATAATGCCAGCTCCATTCAATGGAATTGAATTAAGATCAGGGAGGGTTGTAAACAAAATAAATCCTACTGTGGTTATCCAACAAGAATAAGTAGATAATCACACAAATCAAGAAGAACAAATAGATTTCCAAATAGTTCAAAGAGAAGAATAAATGGCTAATCCATTAAATGAAGAAAAATACACCCCAATACAACAAGAAATTCCTTCTCCTAACTCCCTTGTAGCAGAAACACCTCAGAAAATAACTCCTCCTTATCCAGAAAGGTTGCTTGTAAAGAAAACTGAGGTACCTCTAGGACATAGTCTAGAGATTGAACTCCGAAAAATATGTGTAAATATCCCACTACTACAGGCCATTAAGGACATACCTATCTATGCCAAAATTGTAAGGGACCTTTTCATTAAAAAACTAGGGAAGAAGAGGAAGGAACCTCCTGTCATACAGGTGGTGGGGCAATTATCAGAGTTTATAACAGAAATTCCATCTAAGTATAGTGATCCTGGGAACCCAATGGTAACCATTGAAATCAATGGTGTTTCCTTACCTAACACATTGATTGATCTAGGGGAAGCAATAAATGTGATGTCAAAGAACACTATGAAAACACTGCAACTAGATCACCTAAGACCAACACAAACTTTGTTGGAGCTTGCAGACAAATCCATCATCACCCTAGCATGAAGTTAGATGATATAACAGTTACATTGGCCTCTTGGGAATACCTTGTGTATTTCTTAGTAATTCATCCCAAATCCTCCAAACCAGGACATCCAGTAGTACTCGGTCGACCTTGGGTGGCCACTACCAATGCATTCATTAGTTTTCGATCTGGAGAGATGACAATTTCCAATGGCACTCAAAGTCAAAAACTTATCCTTTCCCCCCACCCAACCAGCCACTGAAGTTCCTCTATGTTTAGAGAATCCCTATGGAGAGGAGGACTGCACTCATCCCTTATTGACACTTGAACAAGTAAAAGGAGTATAAGAGCAAACTGAAGAACAAATCTTAAGTCTATTCTTGGTTGATGCAGCATGCATCAATTATCCTCAATCTTTCCCTAACTACACACACATCTTTAGCACTGAATTTCAAGAAATTTGGCACCCTTCCACTTCTACAGTAGTCATTGTTTCACAAATAGAGGAAGGGAAAGAATCAGTTGTTCAAGCTATTGAAATCAGTCTTGGAAAGTCCTTATATATCAATGCTAGCCTAGAAACAGATCAATAACAGAATTTGATACAAATGATACAAGGGCAATCTGATGCTTTTGCATGGAATTACTCTGACATGAAGGGGATCCACCTAGACACCTATATGCATCATATTTAAACTAACGATCACATCATACCTGTCAGGTAGCCCCAAAGAAGAATGAATCCAACCTTGAAAAATATAGTAAAAGAAGAAGTCCAAAAACTCCTACAAGCCAATTTCATTTACCCTATAT
Organism: Picea engelmannii; assembly: GCA_009831015.1. Classification (NCBI taxonomy): domain Eukaryota; kingdom Viridiplantae; phylum Streptophyta; class Pinopsida; order Pinales; family Pinaceae; genus Picea; species Picea engelmannii. Next base: position 198,910 of record ML791339.1, read on the forward strand.
CAGATAGCAAGTGGGTCTCCCCATTAGTTATTGTACCAAAGAAAAATAGGAAATGGAGTATTTGTGTGGAATTTCAAGAATTAAACAAGGCTACCTAGAGAGACTACTTTCCTTTGCCTTTCATAGATCAAGTCTTAGACACTTTATCTAGGAAAAGGTATTTTTCTTTCTTGGATGGGTTTAGTGGTTACAATCAAATCCATATTTCACCAGAAGATCAATATAAGACCACATTCACCTACCCTCGGGGAACCTATGCTTATAGGGTTCTCCCCTTTGGGTTGTGTAATTCCCTTGCTACCTTTCAAAGAGTTGTATTGGCTATTTTCTCAAATTAACCAATGATTGTGTGGAAGTCTACATGGATGACTTCATGGTATATGGGGATGATTTCCAACATGCATTGGATAATTTGGAGAAGGTACTAGTTAGGTACTTAGTCATGAAAAATATAGAATGTTTCTCATTGAAGGAATTGTTCTAGGTCACCACATCTCTGGTACAAGAATAAGAGTGGACCCTGCCAAGATTGACATTATTTCCCAAATCAAGACCCCTAGCTCACAAAAGGAAGTCATAAGTTTATTAGGGCATGATGGCTACTATAGGAGGTTTATTCAAAACTTTACAAACCCAGTAGCCCCACTTTTCAAGATGTTGACAAAAGATTTTGAATTCTATTGGAATGAGCAATGCCAAATCTCCTTTGAAATCTTAAAAACAAATCTGTCAAGTGCCCCTATTTTGAGAGGTCCAAACTGGTCTCTTCCTTTCCATATTTTCACAGATGCCTCAGATACCGCTTTGGGAGCTGTCTTAGGAAAAAGGGAAGAGCATATTCCTTATGCTATATACTTTGTTAGCAAGAATCTCTCACATGTTGAAGTAAACTATAGTATCACAGAAAAATAATTTTTATCAGTAGTACATGCCATCAACAAGTTTAGACACTGTATAATAGGATACGAAGTTTTTGTGCACACTGACCACTCATCTATAATATTTCTAATTAACAAACATGTTACAAATGCTAGAGTGATTAGATGGTTGTTATTAATCCAAGAATTCAATATCATTATCATTGATAGGCCTGGAAAAGATAATTTGGTTGTTGATTTCTTGTCTAGAATTATTCATACAGGTGACAGTACTCTAGTAGATGATGATTTTCCATATGAGAATATATTTTCCACTTTTACTTACACCCTTTGGTATGCATACGTAGCCAACTATCTAGTAACCGGAAATCTGCCTCAAAGTATGTCATCCAGAGAAAAACAAATAATTGTTCAGCTAAGTGCCAATTACATGTGGCATGAGGATAGCCTATACCGAACTAGACCTGATTTGGTAATCAGAAGATGTGTTCGACAAGACGAAATGTAAGACATATTCAGAGCTTGTCACGATGGCCCATGTGGAGACCATTTTGCTGACAAAAGGATAGCTTACAAGATTCTGGAGTCTGGCTATTATTGGCCAACCATCTTCAAATATGCAAAGAAATATGTGGCTAGCTACGATGATTTCCAAAGAATGGGAAAACCTACAACAATCGACAAAATGTCGCTCCAAGCCCAAGTAGTGATCGAACCCTTTGAAAAATGGGACTTAGATATTGTAGGACCTATCAATCCAATGTCCCACAGGAAAAAGTACATCTTAGTTTGCACAAACTTTGTAACAAAATGGGTAGAAGCCAAGGCTTTATATTCATCTAATGAACAATCTGTTGTAGACTTTCTCTTTCGGGAAATTTTCACTCGTTTCGAGGTACCTCAGGAAATAGTCACTAACCAAGGGACACAATTCACCTTAAATTTGGTCAATTATCTTACTGAATAGTACAGGATCAAACAAAGAAAGTCTTCACCCTATCACCCCCAAGCCAATGGCCAAGTGGAATTGACCAACAAAGTGATAAAGTCCATCCTCACTAAGACTATTCAGCTGCATCACAAAGACTAGGTTGATAGGTTTCATGAGGCCTTGTGGGTCTATAGGACATATTGGAGGAATACAACAGGCCATACACCTTATGAGTTGGTGTATGGGAAGAAGGTACTATTGCCCATAGAATTTCAGGTAAAAACCTTCAAAACTGCGATACAATTAGGGATGGATCTAAACAAAGCTCAAAAACAAAGTCTATTACAATTAAATGAGGTTTATGAGATAAGATAGAATGCTCTACAAAGAACTACTTTGATACAAGAGAAAAGGACCAAATGGCATGACAAGTACATCAAAAAGAAGTCCTTTCAGTTAGGAGATTGGGCCCTTCTATATGATAGTAGATTCAAATATTTTAAGGGTAAATTGTCTACTAGATGGTGTTATCACTCCAAGAAACTCCTTAGGGTTGTAAGCTAAGGATGCTTGGTAACTTAGAAATAATGGTTTTTTGGTATTTTATAGGTGGATCAATGAGATAACAAATCATAACGTGAGTACTCAGACCATAAATGGGTAATCAAATGAACAGAGCTCTCATAAAACAATAATCAGATGGAAATTCTTAAGTGAGTGAGAAGACAGAGATAACAAGCCAAATACAATATGTAGGGATTATTAAACTATGTAAAGCAATTTTAAATAAATTATGAGATGACTGGTCAAGTGACAGTCACTACAGCTAAAACAATTTACATAAAACAGAGAGAGATGGGTGAGGAATCTGATATTGTAGAAGAGAGAAATCTATCTTTGTATTATCCTTCAAGTCTGCTTACAATCATAATATATCAAGTATCTGAAATTGAACCTCTACTTAGACTGAATTCCCAGGCTTTATAGCCTTTACAATGTACAAATCAGATCCTATGAAAAGGGATCTAGGATACTAAAAATAACATAGCATAAAACTAGTTGTAAACTCTAAAGAACAGATCCTTTATTAAAGGAAATCAAACCATATCTAAACTGAAGTCTTCGACAGCTACAAGAGTATTCGACATCCTTCAATGTGATGACAAGGCAGAGAATCTTCAAAGGCTGAAAGATAAAGCCAAAAATGCCGCCTGGAAAAACATGTCATTCTTTGCTATAAATAAGTAACAAACTTCATCTTGCTGGCACCTCAAAATGTGGTTGAAATCTGATGATGTGTACCTCAGCCTCCCAAGGCTCTCTGATTTGATAATCTGATAATGAAATTTGAATTATGTGATGTGGCTCCCAAAACCTTGAAATTCTGCTTCTTTTAAAGATGGTAAATGACATTTGTGCACCTTTTCTTCTCTTCATTTTCCAAAAGTGGTTGATTAGATAGATTTGATAATTCATTAATAAATCCTTAGAAGAGGTTTCAATTCATTCCCATGAAAAAATTTACGATCTGGGTGAAAACTGTAACATTTTGTCCGTGACAATCTTTCACCAGGTTATTTACCGACAAATCCGCTCCTAAGCTGGTGAAAGGCAACGCTTTCACCAGCTAACTAGCAAAATTTTCGGTGAATTAGCTGGTGAAAAGAGCAGATTTTTGAAAATCAAATTTCTCGGTCATAGAAAATCCGTTTTTCATGCCTGAATAGTCGATTGACATATAGAAATCCTAAGCTTTCCAATGGTGTTTCCAAATATTCATTTGGATCTTGGGAAGGGATCAAAAAGTTCCCTGCAAGTTTAAGCATCGTTCTTTCAAAAATGCCAGTGCATTTTTTATCGCTAACAGGAAGGACAGATAGTCCAATTATTTTCTCAACAAAGAGCCATTGTGTCTTCTTTCCATTTGCAATTCAAAACCCCAAACGATTCTGCACACCAAACACTGTGATATGCTATTTGGGCCGAGGTCTTGTGCTGGTGAAAATAATCGATTCTGTTTTTCAACATTGAAAACTTACCATACAATTGTGGGTGATGTGTGTTGGGGAAATGATGCGGCGATTTGATGTCACAAGCCATGTAGTATTGTTCCTATACCTGGGATGATGGGTTCAAATTTTCCATTTAAAATTCCATGATTGTGAATCATGCATTACTGAACGAGATCCACTTTGCAATCCGATTTAGATGTGCAACTCGAGTTTCCCTGATTGTCCTCTTTCACTAGCGCATCATTCTTGATTGCATGATGTGGGCTGAACATATCATCATTAGATTTTTTACAATGTGGATAAAACGCACGTGATCTCCGCTTTCACCAGCACGTAACCCGTGAAATCTGCTCCTCGGCTGTTGAAAATTGTCGCTTTCACCAACGCACACCCCGTGAGAAATGCTCTTTGGATGTTTGAAAATCCCCGCTTTCACCAGCTAAGGACCTGTGAGAAATGATCCTTAGCTGTTGAAATTCGCCACTTTCACCAGCTAACCATCATCTTTTAAGAACGCGTTAGCTTTTGAAAAATTTTTATGAAAATTTTAAAGAGAAGACCTTTATGGGTCATCTTATTTCTAAGACAAAAATCAAAAGCTAAGTCTTGCAGCTAGAAAAAACTCAAAACCAATTTGAGAAAACTACCAATAGCCATGATATCAACCACAAAATGCAACCATGGTGACGGATTCATTTTGGGAGCTAATAGATGGTTGGGACCTTATGAGGTTGATACAGTTTATGACAATGGTTCAGTAAGGATAAAGACCATTGATGAGAATTAGACTTCCTTTTTCATAAATGGGCATCGTCTGAAGGTTTATCATAAGCCTCTGTCAAAAGAGGATTTTGTCAAAAATGTTCTTCAGAGTTCCAAAATGCAACTGGTAAGCAAGAGGGTTTCTCCTCTTGCTGACCTACCACAGTAAGTTCAAATGTGTAAATTCATTTTCTGTACATAGGTGTGTCATTAGATAAAGTTTCTCTTTTATTTTTCTGATATAACTAAAAAAAACAAAACAAAAGTGGGTTGTGTTCCCATGTAGATAAACAAATAAGGAGGACATTTACCAGATGGAGTCTTCTTTAAGTTTTTCAGACTCCTTAAAATTGAAAACATCGATGAGCAAGAACTAGCCTGAGCTCAAGAAAAATCCATGGGATAGTATAAAAAGTTTCCTTTAAGTTTTTCAGACTCTTTAAAATTGAAAATATCGGCGAGAAGGAACTGGCCCTGGCTCGAGAAAAATCCACGGGACAGTATAAAGAGTTTCCCTTAAGTTTTTCAGACTCTGTAAAATTGAAAATACCAACGAGCATTAACTAATCTGGTTTCGATAAAAATCCACAAAAAAGTAGTAGTTAGGATTATTATTGTTATTTTTGTAATAAAGAGGAAATGCCAGCGGGAGTTGTGATAACCTTGGTTCCAAAAGAAAAAGGTTCTATAATCTCAGCAACTGGTCATTTCAGAATGCCCTCCTGTTACAGAGCTCTTCTTCCATTATTCCTCTGCAAACTCATAACTCCTAAGTTTTGGTATCTACATGGTTTTTCAATCGAATCTGATCACAAAACACCAGTTGTTTCTACAAATCACTTCCACCATAATCTGTGTCAAAAATCTCTTAATCACCGGAAAACAATGTTCATCTCTGTGCTTATCCGATACCAATGGTCATCACTGTGCTAAATCATATCGCTATGCTTATCTGGTACTAAACCCCATCTGACATTGAAGAAGGGACATTGCGCTATTCTGGTACTAATTACAAACTTTACACATGGGTGAACTGGTACTCAGAAACTCACACTCAGGTAATCTGATACTCAGATGATCTCGTACTAATTTCAAATCTGCACACAAATGATCTGGTGTTGGTAAGGATGTGACTGGTAACTCTCATCATACTTCCAAGTTGTTGCTCAATTATTAGTGCTAGGACATACAAATTCAAAAAAAAATCATTTTGTTAAAAGGAATTAGGCTAAATATGCATTTAAAATATATGGTTTCTCTCGAATCATGACATACCCCCTTTCACAAAATTTTATAAAAGCCTCAACCACATTTCTGTAAGAAGAAGATGTCCTTATTCCCCGAATATTAAGAGTGCAAGGTCATTATGTCCCTTACCGGAAAAAACTCATACTTCTTCTATCTATCCAGTAAATAAACCCCATAAACTTATGATTCACTACCGTGCTATATGAAGTGACACGAACCACTCTCTAAGCATATCAAATAATGATCCCAGACGATTTTACACTCATGAGTCCTGATCATAACGACCACACCCTTCCGTGAAGATTGTCTAATGCAAATTTTCCACGAGTATGTAAGTCGTTAGAGGATCTGACTTGCCTCACCATATCATCATGACTACCAATGTGACCGTTGTAATCTACACTTCCATTTATAAATTATCTTTTGGATGGCTCTACCATCCAGATGAGCATTATTTACCATTGTTGTCACACAATCTACAGTCATCATGTGCGTATTCCTTGCATACTTTTCCCCGTTTGGTACTCTATCAAAATCTACGTTTATCAAGTACTCAACCCTCGATCCTCTTTCCGTGCCTCACCCACCTGAGATAATTGTTTAATCTAGCATGGGGGTCGACAGGCATGAGCCCATATTTCAATTGTACAGGGAAACAATAGAATATCAGGCTTGTAGGAAAAAATATGAACAGGCAGGATGGGTTCCATTCTTGGAAAAGTTTAAAGGACATCATGAGGGAATTTCTCTTGCCTTCGCATGAACATATGATGGAGAAAGTGTGTAGTTTGGAGACATAAAGGTAACAATTACATAAGCCACTATAGCAGAAGCTATGGGTCTCCCGATGGCTGGAGAAAAATACTTTAAGAGAGTGATCGTCGATAGGAAACTCTGTCAGAAATTCCTCAAGACAGAACATCAAGACCCCGATTGGACCAAAGGTGTCCCTCAAAGCTATGTCAAAGAGGAATATTGGATGATGCTCCTAAGTCTGTAGAAATTCCTCACCTACGAAGGAAGGTATGCAATAACCTTCATTTATCATTTGAAGCTTTTATCACATTTCGAGGGAGGACCACAAATTGATTTTCCTCACTTCCTATCGATGAGTTTGAAGAAGATGGCGGGAGGAGTGAGGTCAATTTCCAAGAAACCTGAGACTAGCCTTGATCACCATGGTTTAATAAAAATTCTAGTTGTTCATGTCTTGAGAACACAAGGTGGTAGTTGGAAGCAAGTACTCCAACAGAATTTCACTCAAGAAAGAATATCCAAAACTGTTGAAACACAGGAGACAGGGATACACAGTGAGGGTTCAAGCAAGGGGGAAAAGGAAGATAGAAGGAAGGCATTAGGAGGAAAAGAATACATTGTTATTCCCAACTCATCCTAGCCCAGGGAGAAATCGTTGACAGAAAAGTCAGTTGTAGGGGAACCTACTACATCAAGGAAGAAGAAAGTCATCCAATCCCAGAAAATAAGTCCTACCTCGATTCAAATAGATAAAAGACAAAAGGAAGACTCTGAGCTAGGAGGATGATCAGACAGTGTTCTTGAAGAAATCATGGAGGTGTCATTAGAACCAGTGAGCCAAGTAGAGAAGACCCCTAACCTCAACATTTAGAACAAGAAGAAGTTTGCATAGTATAAAGCGTATGGTTTTGTCCTGTGTCCTAAAGATCAACTATCACAATGTAAGAAATGAAAGAAGGAAGAGACAGATCAACAGGAGATTTTATGTGAAGCATCCATCAAACCCCCTCCAACATCCATTAAGGAATTGGGAAACATCCCTGAGATAGTTACTCGGTCTTCCGAGAAACTAGTTGATAAATTGAAAGAAATTGTTAAGGTGACAAGCAAAAACAAAAAGAAGCTTGAAAGGGAGAAGGCACAAAGGGAAAAAATTATAGAACCTACACCTAATCTTTCGGGATAGAAATAAGTGTTGGTCAGCAGAAGCAGACTCTAGAATTCACAACTCAAGACCTCAATATGAAATTCAAAATGACACAGGAGAAACAAGTGTCTAGACCCACCATTGTTACTAAAATAAAGAAGACGAATTTGTTTGAGGTAATTTCTATCCCTGTCAGCAAGTCTAAAGAGGTCATGCTCCCCATACAAAGGACTACCAGAAGCATGGACAAGCAGATGATAGTTCCAAAAATACCTTCTCTTCAAAGGGAACCCATGGATATCCCGAGTTCTCCAAAGAAAGGAAGTGGTTGTGGAGCTACAGTAAGTGAGACAGAAGGGTTGGTGATAGTAAGCGAGACAGAAGGACTGGTAACAGAGACTTTGAGGGGTTTGAGGAAAGAAACAGAAGCCTCAGAGGAGGTAACTAAGGGGGCAATCACATCTATCCCAGAAAAGTCTTTGAACAAACAAAAATTGATAACAAAGATTGAGAGGTTGAAGCAAGAAGTTGAAGAATACAAAATATTGGATAGACATATCAAGGCAGAGAATGCACAATTGAAAAAACAACATGCAAAGGTCTCTGCCAAACTCAACAAGGTCTTGCGATTGATCCAGTACACTAGGGTAATTAAGAAGGAATTGAAAAGTGAAGTTTCTGGTTTTAACATCCTACAACCTGAGAAATGACTGAGAAGGATTCAATTTTATAGAAAGTTTTTGGGTAGCAGTTTTTTATGACGTTGCATGAGGACATGCAACACCTTCAACATGGGGGAAATGTTGAGTCTCTATTTTGACATGTATAATGCCTTATATTACCTTGTATCTGAGCCTTTTTTCCTACGTTATAAGCCTATACTTGACTATTTCCTCTCAAACACATACCTAATAACCTTGTTCATGGTCACAAGAGGTAATTGATGATTTAAAGCATGTTTTGTTTATCTTTCTTGAATTAATTTGATTGAAGTGTTTTCTTTTGTATAGTCCTAATGATTTGACTCATGAGAAGCCTATCCAGTACTTGCGCCATTCCATTTTTTAGCGATAAAAAATTCCTTTCAAATTATTTTGATATCATATCATAAGATGATAATAAGGTAAAGATTTATTTATAAATCTTTAAGTTTTAAAGTATATAAGATTGGCTTTAAATCTTATTTTCCAATGAAAAAATGATGTCACATCTCAAAATATACCAAAAATAAAATTTTATCTTTCACCGGCTAAATGACGTTTTCACAGTGTAGTAATCCGATGAAAGTCTCCCTTTTCATCGGCTAAATTATTGTTTTCACAGTGTAGTGAGCCGGTGAAAGTGCAGGTTTTTCAGCTGATAAACTGCCTTGGGAAAAATCACTTTTTGAGTCGTGGAGAGTCCGTTTTACATGCTCAAATAGTCTATTTACAACTAGACATCCTAATATTTCCAATGGTACTTTTAGATCTTCATTTAGAGCTCGAGAAGGCAGTCAAACGTTCTCCACAAGATGAGGCATAATTTTCAGAAATTTTTCAAAATGTATTATTTTGGACAAAAGGTCAAATTCGACTTGGTTGAGTTTATTAAGGAGCATATGATGATGAATAATCATATATATTATCAAATATCATTCATGAGTCCATATGGCACTTCATTTGATCAATAGAACTATTCTAGAGATCAAATCCTAAAATGTAGGAATATGACTAGATTTGGAAATATGGATTTTCTTGTTTTAGTCACCTTCTTGGGAGACAGATTTTGATCATATATAAGATTAGTTTTAGAAACCAAAGGAGTTATTTCATAATAATGGGAGTCTCTTCAATAACCTCTCTCATTTTTCCAAGATCTATTGTGATTTGTGAAATATAGGTCAATCTTTGAGCACCATATTTCTAGAAATTAAATACTTTGTTTTTCCTATTTTAGTCACTGTCTTTAAGGACAGATTTTGATGAGTTGGAATACTATTTTTAGAAACTAAAGGAGTTATTTCATAAGCATGAACTTCTCTTCAATAAACTCTCTTATTTTCCCAAGATCTATTGTGATTTGGAGGATATAGGTGAATCTTGGAACAACATTTTTCCATAAATTTCTATCTTTTCCAGCCACCTCACAATTTCGAATTTGAGATAAGAAAAGAGGTTATCAGATCCATCTTTTGAGGATCTTTAAAATAATTTGTAAAGTTTATTTAATCTCATATATGTAAGAGGCAAGGGGGGGGAAACAGTCTGAGGAATGTGATTCATTTCCTTGAAGACTTGTATTTTTATCCTTTGGAAATAATCATGAGTATATCTTGACATCAAGCTTCTTTCACTTTGTATGTTCATCTTTCATTTCCTTTATTTCCAAGTCTATAGTATTCAGTGTAACAGTTTCAGATCATTTCATCAAATATTTTGTGCGGGGCACGCTCTACAAGGACGCTCTCTAGAATAAGCCAGAATTCAGCAAGGTATGCCATTTTTGCTATAACTCCTTTTCTGAGAGATTCCAAGTAGTGCCACTTGGAGGAATTTCATAAAACACACTGAAGAACATTATGTATCAGTTTTAGATCTTTATACATTACAGGTTCAAAGTTATGATTACTTCAAGTTAGGGTTGTTGACTAATCCAAAACTAGGCATGTGAGACTAAATAAAAGTTTGATGAAAATGCTAGTCTCTTGCTGTTAAAGTTAAGGAAGGTTTGCAGG
>ML791339.1:223341-247289 GCA_009831015.1 Picea engelmannii
AATATATCAAACTCAAACAGAAATTCATCAGGATCCTCTGAAGATAACCCATGAAAATTTGGCAATGCTGAGAGTGGAATGTTTTTCATGGGGGCTGTCCCTCTAGGGAGATCGCCAATAGGGAATCCTAGTGTAGAGAAAGAATTTTCATCTTTTACCTCTCCTTCAATATCTACCTGTTCTTCATGATGCAATTGCTCGTTGTATTCATCAATGTTTCCCTTTGTCTGCTCTCCTGCTGCACTTGCTCTGTCCTCAATGTCTCCTACTGGCTTTTGGACTATCTCCGGACTCCAAAATTCCTTCCCTGTTCCAAAAATTGCTCGAAATGAAGGCTGGGAATTCTGTTTTTGAAGGTTTGGTCGTTGAGCAGCAGATTCAGACTTGGATGCAATCTCGTCAATGAAAGTCTTTATTCCTCCTTTTCCTTTTGCCTTGCCACCTGTAGGGTTAGTGTCTTTGGGGTCTTTCATGCATTCTTTTTATCTAAAGAAATCACAAGTGCTTTTGAAATCTATAGCTATCTTCCCCGGCAACGGCGCCAAAATGTTGGTCACTATAATTGCTTAATTGATTTTAAACAATCGAGTGATACATAAATTATCAACCCAGGGAAGTCTTTTATTTCAAAGATAGCCATGCACTGTATATGCTCAATTCTAGAAGCAACTTAGTGTTGTAGTAAAGAAACCTATACTAATCACACTTTCTTGAATAAACTGAAGATCTGAATTAAATCACAGGAAAGTAACTCCCCTATTGCAATTCTTTAAAGATCAATCTAAGAATCCTGGATTACATTGAAATAACACTTGCAATGGGAAAGAACAACTATTCTGTAATCAGAGAATAGGACCCTTACTCTCAAACAGAGACTTCAGCACTAACACTCTTTCATGAAAACAGTAATGCAGACAACAATTAACTCTATCTAACAGAGTACAAAGCCACCTAGTTCCTTTCTTTCTAAGCAGGAGCCTTGAGCCTTATTTCTGTTTAGCACACTTGTGAGGTTGAGGTTTACAGAGAGCAGGGCAGTCTGATCTTTTCCTTTCTGAGAAGGGATCCCTAACCCAGTTCCTGGCTAGCACCAATGGAAGTCTACAGAGAACAGGATGTTTTGGTTCTTTCCTTTCTGAGCAGGAACCCTTAACCCAATCCCTGGCTAACACATTTGCAGAGGTAATATGAAATCTACAGAAGACAAGGTGTTGTGATTCCTTCCTATCTGAGCAGGAACCCTTTAACCAAATCTCTGTCTAGCACACTTGCAACAGTAAATGAAATCTACAGAAGACAAGGTGTTGTGGTTCCTTCCTGTCTGAGCAGGAACCCTTTAACCAATTCTCTGGCTAGCACACTTGTAGCAGTAAATGAAATCTACAGAAGATGAGGTGTTGTGATTCCTTCCTGTCTGAGTAGGAACCCTTTAACCAAATCTCTGGCTAGCACGCTGGCGAAAGTAAATGAATTCTACAGAAGACAAGGTGTTGCGATTCCTTCCCGTCTGAGAAGGAACCCTTAACCCAATCTCTGCTAGCCTCGTAAAATCATCACACAAGATTGCTGATAAAAAGAATTAAAATTTTCATTCAATAAACTAAGACAGAGTAAGTAGTGTTTCAGCAAAGCGGAATCCATTAAAAACAATGTTTCAGCAGACGATAGTTTAAACAAAGCGTGAACAGAAATTATACTAACACACTTCTAACTAATGGGTGAATCTTGTGAAGAAGGTGGGCCCTCCCTTCTCACAAGATTCCCCTGAACAAAAAGATAGAGGAGGATACTCAAAGTAGTCTTATATTCATCTGTCAAAATATCACATTACAAATTGGAAGGATAGAATACGTTCCGCTTCTCTCGAGTTGCTTCAATACATAAAACTTGGATGCCTCGAATGGTGATTTCCTTTGATTTAAAGAGGAAATCCCTTCGATACAATCATTACAATGCATATCTGAGACTTATCCTAAATCGGATCTTCTTTCTAAACCAACATAGGATGTCCTAGTCTTACGCAACCGAATGCTATTACAGGAGCTGAATAAGATATTGTTGTTACGGCTGGTGTAACAGCTTCTTCTTTGTTGTTGCAAATGTTGTTTCAGCATCGCAATTCATGGGCTATTTCAGCCACGTGAATTGCACTCTGACTGTGTTGACCGCTGACTGTGATGACTTCCTTGTGTTTCAGCATCGTCGGTTCTGGCAGTTTCCTCTGTGTCTCAGCATCTGCAACTCTGGACTGTGTAACAGCTCTGTGTTTCAGCATCTACGACTCTGGATTGTGTAACGGCTCTATGTTTCAGCATCTACGTCCTCAAACTATAAGGCAGCTCCGTGTTTCAGCATATGTGACCTCGGATTGTATAGCAGCTCCGTGTTTCAGCATCAGTTCTGTGTTTCAGCAACAGCGACCTTGGACAGTTCTGTGTTTCAGCATCAGTTCTGTGTTTCAGCAACAGGCCTCAGATGCTAATCTGTAGTTTTGGACACTTATGCATTTCTAATCAATGGTTAAGTACGAGAGTGATGTAAAATATTATGCAAAATAGATTAAACATATAGTAATGAGAAGGGACGTTGTATACCTTTGAGATGATCAGATAAAGTGATAGTATGAGTCTAAATGTAGGTGATCAAGAGTATAATGGTGGCAAAAAGTATAGGCAAAAAGGTACATTGTGTGGTCCTAACACACCTTACGATGGTTCATATAATTCATATTTATTGCATGTGACCACTCTCAAGACATGCCTGTGCTTCGCGAAAATTTTCTGAATTGATTTGAGAATTGATATCTTCTACATACATCCAGTGGTATTACCCTTTATTCCCTTAATTTTATTCTTCCAGTAACTCATGTGAGGAAAACACAAGAATGAACCACCAATTGTGACTTGCATACCAAATTAACTCTCGTATCACCCTGCTTCCTACTCTCCTTTACACATGTTTCAAAATAAATACAAAAATCATATATATATAAAACATTGAAGGCAGAGAAGATCGAACAGAAGGAATTTGAAAGCACTATTAAAAGTGTGGGAAGTATGAGAAAATTCGTCAAGGCTATGGATGCTCGTTGGAAGTGGGGCTATGCTTGTATGATACCAAGGTACCTTCGTCGGGGCTATGGACGCTCCCTGGTAGCGAAGCAATGCCAGGAAAGAGAGGTGAGGAACAAAATATAGTTCATAGTGGTTGGTAAACATTTCTCTATTGCATACCCCTCATGTTTCATTGTTGGATATATATAATATACATAAGAACTCACTAGAATTATGCAGGAGATTATCAACGATAGGATTTTCCTCTAACTCTTAGGGATAATTGGATGTGGGGTCCTCGACCTGTAAAATGTATGAACTATCTAAAGGTAACAACACAATTGATGAGGTCTCGATATTGTTCTTCCGAGCTTAGAGATAATTGGTTCTTGCTAGTAAGTCGCTAATTGTTGCGATGGAACAACAACCCATTCCACACTTTTCTTTAATCTCAATGTGGGGATGCACACTTTTATTTTCTTTTCATAAGGTATATTTCCCCTAATCTTCATCTGTGTGCTAGGAACTTAAAGAACTAAAGTTAGATCTCCCCCACCTACTTCTCACATTATTCTCTTCTTACCTTTTCTTCCCTAGGCCCTTATCAAAGATGCACACAAGTGCACCTTCATATTTCACTAATGATGACACCTTATAATGTATTCATCGGAAGTTAGTAGCGCACTATCATCCCCATTCCCCTATTTTTTTTTTCGACGATGATGGACTTTTCTCTCTCCTAATCACAACCCAACTGATTGCATGGCATTCTCTCTATAGTACACCTAAACAATTACCTCCCTCGTAGGCCACTCATATCGATCACTGTATAAGTATTTTATTCTCTGACATGTGGGAGGGTAACAGTGACCAAAACTCGTTGGTGAATTCTTTTCGTCATCGGATCTTTCTTCAGACTCTTTCCTATACCTCCTCTCCCCGCTGACAATGACATCTCTCTTTTCTACCTAGTTGTCATGTTTCTCATCCTATGGATCATATGAACCAAGTCATCTTTGATTACCCCTCCATCATAGATCTCACATTGTCTAATTAATGGGTCCCCCATGGCTACCTCGATGTCTTGTCAGCATTAATTGAGAAGTGATGAATGCCCAATGGTCATCTAATTTAATTTTAAAAGGAGTTTGTTGGTCAAACTTAGACCCTGTAATCACACTTAATTGGTTAATAAGGTATTTATCATCTTCATAAGTTGTTTCTCACATGTACCCACACCTCTCATTCCCATCGAATGTTGACGACGACGACTTCGTGGTCCCCCCATTTTTTGAATTCTCACGCACCTTAATGGCTATAACTGCCAATCACCTATGAATGCATTTTCTCTATATGTACTCCCCTGAATGAGCCCAATATGTATCACACCTACCATTGATTACATTTTGGGTTTGGAGGGAATTGATGGAATTTTTTAAAATCACAAAGACTCATGTTATTTCTCACTTGCTCGAAAAGAAAAAAATGAAGGTCATGTATGCAATTCTTTGTTATCTCCATTTGATTAACTACCACTCCTGGCCTCTAAGCAAGTAGGATAATAATTATTTATATTTTTATTATTTCAAGCCTAAATTGGATCTGTTGGTTGTAGGTTTGTTGTTTGCGTAGGTGATGAGATGTCGAGGATGATCACCAGAAAGGGAAAAATCCAGACTTCTGGAATGCAAGTTCTAGCTTCGATTCTAAATGCATATAACACTTATGACACCAACAACCATGACGAAATGGAGCACTACCTCAGCTACACCGAGATCATGGACATGTTCGAGAATGAAAGGTTCCCATCCAACGATCCAGACATTGATACATACAGGAATATTTGGAAGAGTGTGATACATATTGTAGTTACTTGCCCGAAGTTTTTTCCATACAATGATGTAGCTAGATGGTGCTTCGTGTATCTGTAGAAATATGTGGGGTTCATAGTAAATTCTTTGGGCCTTTTGATCACCTCACTCAAAGTCGATGATATTGAGGCAAGGTATTGAACTTTAGAACCTACAGTATCCCTGAACGAGTCTTTTCTCAAATAGTTCAGAGTCGAACATGAAGACTTTGAGTCCCTCATGGAATATTAGTTCTATGGTGAAGAGTGGTCAAAAAAAGAGTGAAATATATATCCCAGTGCAATATCACAAAATCCCCTACAGGGTGTTAAATACCATGATCTGCAAGCTCTACGACGAGGATATCAGCACCCATTTTAAGATGGAGTGGTTTACCATGGCTTAAAGGGTAGCCCAGAACAGCCAAGAATTCAATTGGGCATCCATTCTTCTCATTCAGCATCGCACAACGTAGCCAAGATCCCAAGAGCATGAAAAATCATGGCTTCTACATGTTTTCTTATCTCATAGATGTATGTGTAGTGAACTTATTCCCAACATTTAACTGGGCCTGGACTCCAAAAAAGGGCCCAATTCATTTCTATCATTCTCAAATGTGGGAGGTCAATTGAAATAATATTTTCTATGATATATGTGATTACTTCCTAGCCTCCTTGCATAAGGCCATCTTAGGCCTCTTCTCACATAGGATCTATCCCTTGGCTCTCAAGGGTCTGAAAGAAATAGGAGATTGGTATATGAATAAATATTACACATACATCCACATTTACGGGGCCACGGGAGCACCTCACTTGTTACCCAAGTATGTTCTCGATAAATTGTTGGCCAGGGAGGTTGTGTATCAAATTGTAGAGAAGGGGGCCACTGCCTACCCCTCAAAAAATAACCAAAGATACTCGCCTATCTTCCCTGTTCATATTGGATCATACTCTATGTTGAACAAGAAGCAAGTTGATAAGGAAGTTGAAATTCTTAAATAGTTGTGCCTCTGCATCGGGGAACCCAAATCCCATGACCGTCAAAATGTGGTATATGAGCACATGGAAGTTGTTAGGATGGCACCACAAACCATGCATGAGGCCCGATTTATAGAAGAGGTTTTCTGAGGTGCTTTGAGTTTTGAGGAAGCAATGGAAAGACTTACCACCGACGTGGCCAGACAACAATTGAGGAAGGACAAAGAGAAAAATAGAACTCTGAGACTAGAACAATTTTGAGCCCTCCTCCACCAGGAAAAAGAAAGGCTTAGCGAAGAAGAACAAAGGAAAAAAAATAAAGAGGCCAATATGGAGAGAAAATTCGAAGAGGTCGAAGAGAGATACCATCAATAGAAGAAGAAAGAGGTCGAAGAGAAATCATCCACACTGGATAAAAGTAGAAACAAATATCCTCCCTCACTCCATCACAAGGAAAAAGGAAACAACGAACATAGAGAAAACACCATCGGCCACACCAGATGAAACTCAGGAGAAGAGCAAAAAGGATAAGGCCAATGGCATGGAAGTACGAGGCACCAGTATAGAAGGTGTTGGTTCTATCATTGATTTAGGCCTTGAGGAAAACTTAATCGGTACCCCAATATAAGAATGCACCCCCTAGACTCAATTCTAGGAAATTTATTTCTCACTTAGGAGGGGCTTAGTTTCGAAGGAAAAGTGTTCATAGTCGGCGATTATTACTACAGCCACAAGACTCAAGCCATAGAAACGAGAACACCCAAAATAAAAAGGGGAAAAGTAGAAGCGGTCCAATATGTACCCGAGAGGAGCATAAAATGGAAAGTTGGGCCCGATGTGAAGGATAACACTTTGCAATCAGACTCAACACTCGGTGCTTTTGCAAGGGTAAACATTGTATTGGTCCATAAGGTCGGTGCAGTGCTAGATTCCACAAAGGCTAGGATTGCAGAGATGGAAATGACCCTGGTGACTATCAAAGAATATACATATGGTGATCACACAAAGTAAATCCAACATGTGAAACAGGCCTATGAGGAGAAGATTAAAAAGTGACTACAAGATCAAGAGGAACGTCTACATGTTAAATTCAACGAGTCAATGTCACTAGTCCAAAAGGCTCATGCTAACGACTTACAACAACTTGAAACCTCACAAAATATGGAGGTGACTGATCTCAAAGCACAATCGGAAGAAGTAAGGTCTTTCAATGAAAAGGATCAAGTTGAAATCCAAATGGTACAAATGGATAACGAACTCTTGATAAATACCATGGAAGAATGTCAAAATCAAACAACAACTTTTGAGATCGTGAAAACAAAATCCCTGGAGAAAAATGAAGAAATTATGAGCATGCATAAAAGGTTGTTCAACACACTTGAAAAAATTCTGGTAATTAGGCATGAACAGACGAAGTTCGACTCACAGGTGAGAGCTTCTATAATATACCAGATATAAAAAGCATGCAGAACAGAAATAAAATGCTAGAAATGGAAGAATAATAGAAATATAACCAGAATAATCACCATAATAACATTGAAATGATATAAGAATAACAACAGAAATCGCACTTTGATTCTGAGAGAAACATTCATGGGCCTCTTTGAGGGGGAAACCTCCAGTCGAGCAGAGATCTATTACAATAATCTCCAAACTAGGTTCCTCATACCCTCGACTCCTATTTATACTAAATATGTCTATCAAAAGAAGCATCTAGAGGAAGATCCTTCTAGAAGAAGAAGCTTCTATTAGGTCTTCTTACATTCGACTTATTTTATTTTATTGCAAGGCCTTATTAATATTGACCTTTATTACATCCAAATATATTGTTCTACCTATGTGCATGTTAGGACCCTAACATGTCCTCCCCCTTAAAAACAACCTTGTCCTCAAGGCTTGAGATGTGGAAATTGTTGTAGAATGGTAGCTGGTTCCCAAGTGGCATCTGCTGGAGATGTATCTTTCCACTGGATTAACACTTCCTTGATGGTTCTCTAACGTAGGCAACACTCATGCTGGTCCAAAACTGCTTGTGGTTGTAGCAAAATGGATCCTTCTTCAGCTAACTCGGGAAGGTTGGTTTGAATTTGGCACTTAGTTCCGATCACCTTCTTTAAGCAGGAAACATGAAAAATAGGAGGCATATTTGAATGAGTGAGAAAAGCTAATTGATAGGCGACCTATCCCACATGCTTGAGAACTGTATAAGGACCATAAAATTTGGGTGCTAGCTTCTGACAATGCTCAGCCTTGAGGGAATTCTGCTTGTAAGGTTGCATGCGAAGAAACACCTAATCCCCTTCTTCAAATTGATGTTCAGAGCAACCTTGATCTGCTTGTTGCTTCATGCGATTATGTGCCATGACCAAATTCTCTTTGAGGGTTCGGAGAATAGCCTCTCGAATTGTAAGTGTTTGGTCAACCGCCTGAACCTTCGAGACACCAGGTAAGTATGAGATAACTGAAGGTGGCTTCTGTCAATATACCACTTCAAAAGGAGTCATGCGTGTAGTTGTATGGTATGAAGTGTTGTACCACCATTCAGCTACGGGTAACCATTGAGCCCACTGATTTTTGTTTTCCGAGGCCAAACACCTCAAATATGTTTCCAAACACTTGTTGACAACTTATGTTACCTCAAATATGTTTCCAAATAGCTTAGTTACCCATTGTTGTTGCTCCAGGGAAGAAATGTTTTGTTCCAAAAAATACTTGAGGCTTTGATGGTTTGTCTTAATTTGGAAGCATTTCCCCAGTAGATAAGGGCGCCAAAAATCAACGGCATGCAGAATAACCAACATTTCCTTTTCATAGATAGATTTTCCCAGATTTCTTTCAGATAGTTGCTTGTTGGTAAAGGCCAAAGGCCTACCCTCTGGCATAAGGACAACACCAATACCTTTCCCTGAAGCATGACATTCCAAGACAAAGGTCTTTGCGAAATCAGGAAGGACCAGGACTGGAGTGGTGCACATGGCCATATTCAAGGTTTGAAAAGCTTGAGTAGCAGCTGGAGTCCAAGTGAAAGAGTTATGTTTTAGGAGTATTACCGAGTTATGTGAAAGAGTTATGTTTTTGACAAACTTGCAATAATAGCTTGTTAAGCCCAAAAATCCACGCAATATTTTAAGAGTATTTGGGTGAGGCCAGTCTTGCATAGCTTAAATCTTTTTAGGATCCACCCTAATGCCATCCTTTCCAACCAGATGATCCAAGTACTCTACTTCTGAGGTGCCAAAAGCACATTTAGACTGTTTCAAGAAAAGTTGGTGCTAAGAGAGTAGATGGAGAACTTGATCCACATGAGCAAGATGTTTTTTCTAGGTCTTTCTATAGATGAGGATATCATCAAAGAAAACTAAGAAAAAATGACAAAGAAAAGGACATAAGACATGATTCATGAGGCTTTGGAAGGTGGAGGGGGCATTACACAAGCCAAAGGGCATGACCAAAAACTCATAGTGGCCCTCATGAGTTCTAAAGTTAATTTTGGGAATGTCTGCCTCTTTCATAGGTATCTGGTGGTAGCCTGAACGAAGATCAAGTTTAGTAAAGAATTGGACACCACTTAGTTCATCCAAGAGGTCATCAATGACAGGAATGGGAAATTTGTCTTTAATGGTAAGTTTGTTGAGGGCACGGAAGTCAAGACACATTTTCCAAGAACCTTATTTCTTCAGGACCATGACCACATGAGAAGAGTAGGGGCTTGTACTAGGATGGATAATGCCTGCATTAAGGAGTTCCTAGACCATTTTCTCAATTTCATTTTTTTGGGAAAAGGGGTGACGATACAGACGGATATTGGGAGGAAGGCTTCCGAGTACAAGGGGAATGGAATGATCATGAACACCATGTGAAGGAGGGAGTCCCTGGGGAGTGGAAAAGACCATTTGATGTTTATAAAGGATGGCTTGGAGGTCTTGCAGCACCGAGGGTGTTTCTATTGCGTGGATAGCATGGAGTTGAGAAATAACACAAGAATGACCCTTGTTGAGAATATTTTCCATGTGATGGGAACTAATGATCTTAGTTGAACTGACGGTGATTCCTTGGAACTTATATCGGTGGCCTTCCTAGTCAAATTGCATGGTTAATTCCTTAAAATCCATGACAATGGGACCTAAAGTCCTTAGCCAATTTGCACCCAACACAATGTCACACCCACCCATATCTGTAGAAAACATATGAGATTTTAGGTGGTAGTCACCAATTTGGAGACGCACATTTTCACAACGCCCTCCACATTTCATGGAGCCACCATTAAAAATCATGATTTGGAAATTATTGATGGCATGGATGTAGCAATGAGTTTCTTGGGCAATGCGGCAATGAATAAAATTATGGGTGCTTCCACTATTAACTCAAATGATGATCTTCTGATGCTTGATGTAACCAATTAGCTTGAGGGTTTGGGGAGCGGAGAAGCCAGTGAGATCATTGAGGGAAGTGACTGGTTCTATTTCGGGAGGGTCTGAGGGAGGGGTTATGTCGGGGGTTTCAGGTGACTCAGACACAAGGGGAGTTTCAATATCCTCTTCCAAAATATCCTTGGAGATGGCCATAAAATTCTTTTGTTCCTTACACTTGTGTCCCGGAAAGTATTTTTCATCACAATTAAAAAAAAATCCTTTGAATTGGCATTCATCCATTTCATCCCTGGTCAATTTTTGGATCTTTAGTCGAGCGGAGGGAGTAGTGGGATTTACTGGTTTAGGGTGAGGGATAAAGGAGGGTTTCCGGTTTTGAGAAGATACAACCTATTGTGCTTCTTTATTTATTTTAGTAGCCTCCACCCAAATCTGAGGCCGAGCAATGAGGACACGATCCCGAATATCATCCTTGAGGCCACTAATAAAAAATTCTCGGAAAAAGGCATTAGAAATGCCCTCTGTCCGAAAATCCAAGTGCTCAGAGGAAGCTATAAAGTCTTCCACTTTTCCTGATTGTTTCAACTTTGTCAAACGGCCCAAATGGTTGGTGTCATTGTCAAAGAGTTCATAAAATTCTTCCACAAAGTGTGTCCAAGAAAAATACCCTTGATGAGAAGTTTTTCTCCATTGCCACCATTGCCAACGTTCTTTATCTAGATGGAGAACACCATACCAAAGTTTGGCCAAGTCATCTCTAATGTTATATAAAGAGAAATAATGTTCCATTTGGGTTACCCAACTAGTGGGGTCTGAGCCATCAAATTTGGTCACATCCACCTTTGGAAGGCGTAGATCACGTTGAAAGTGATGGTTCTTAAAGTTATGG
Source organism: Picea engelmannii (assembly GCA_009831015.1). Classification (NCBI taxonomy): domain Eukaryota; kingdom Viridiplantae; phylum Streptophyta; class Pinopsida; order Pinales; family Pinaceae; genus Picea; species Picea engelmannii. Next base: position 234,481 of record ML791339.1, read on the forward strand.
GAATGAGATGAATGGTCACCTTTAGTATGTGGAGGTGAGGAAGAGGAAGGGTTATCTGTAGGGATATGCAGTTTGGTGCAGAGTGCCGAAAATATAGATTCAATTTGGGTGGTAAGGTCTTGTTTGATTTCCTCCATTGAGGACTGCATGGTTGTATTGATGGCGACAACATTGGCACTTAGTTGTTTTACTTCCTGTTGGGTCTCGATGAGACCAAATTGCAAGGTGTTGAAGCGAGCATCCAAGTCTTGGCTATGGGTATGGGCCATGAGGATGGGGGAACTGAAAAGGGGGGGGGTGTGGTCATGTTTTCTTTTTTTTTTTCCAAAAAATGATATGGATGAAAGTGATAAGGGAGAAGAGATGAATCCATTGGAATAGGTCTCAAATAATGGTGAAAAAAATTCCAGACTTTTTTTTGTTTACACCTGCAGAGTTATACTATGATATGAAGAATACTGCCGAGAGGAAATGCCCAAATTATTAACTAGAAAGAAATGTGTATTTACTTGGCAACCCAAATAGAGTTGTGTGGCAATAGATCTTTCCTGTTTTAATTTTTTTATGTTTCGTCCCCCAAGGGTTAGGTATTCAAGGGTTCTACAGACAAGGTTTTTCCCTGTGCTATAGCTCTCTGATATATGTGCGGGGTCCAACAGTAGTACTCGACCCAATATCTCAGGGCACTAACTAAGGAGGATAGACCATACCCTTAGCCGTACTACCCGACTACCCAGGTACTAGAGAGTATCTTTGCGAGTGTTGTTCTCGGTGGCACTATAGAAGTCAGGTGGTCGATCGGTTTATCTAAAGAGGGCTTCAGGAAATCTAGGTTGATCCATAGATAGGTGTTGTCTAATGTGCTACCACTCGAAGGGGTACCAACAGGGGTTACAAGGGTGGCCAACAGATGTGCACTTAAGAACCACTTGTATTTCCTGTGTGTATGAATCCCTCAACCGTGGGTTTATGTGCATAATGAAAAATCTCTATGGTTGAAAGACATTGGAATACGTCTCTACCTTAAAACAATTTACCCACAATTTCTGCCAAGGAAAGTGCTCTGATACCACTTGTAATATACTAGATATAAAAAGTATGCAAAACATAAATAAAATTCTAGAAATGGCAGAATAACAACTATATAACCAGAATAATCACCACAATAACACTGAAATGATATAAGAATAACAACAAAAATAAAACTTTGATTCTGAGATAAATTTTCACGGGCCTCTTCGAGGAAGCAATCTCCAATTGAGCAGAGCTCTATTACAATAATCTCCAAACTAGGCTTCTCATACCCTCGACTCCTATTTATACTAAATATGTCTATCAAAAGAAGCATCTAGAGGAAGATCCTTCTAGAAGAGGAAGCTTCTTAGGTCTTCTTACATTCGACTTATTCTATTTTATTGCAAGGCCTTATTAATATTGACCTTTATTACATCTGAATATATTGTTCTACCTATGTGTGGGTTAGGACCCTAACAGCGTCCCATGAAAAATATCAAAATGCCCCAGAAGCTTGCAGCAAAGACTTAGAATGGAAAGATTCACTGCAAACAGTTCCATATCCATAAACCCTTATGATGTATTCAGACAAGAGAAGAATCCAAGATCTCTAACTTATGGAGGCAAATATGACAATGATTGAAGATGTTCAAAAATATCAGGAACAACTCATTGCATCCAACACTGAAGTATGGAGATTGACGGATGACCTTCTCTCATTATTCTGAATGGATTCCCCGAGGGATGTCGACAAAGATTCATCATCCCAGATGATCTTCAAGGATGTGGACACCAAGAGGAACCTCGCTCAGAGAGATATCGAAGTGATCAGCAAAATCAATGCGAAGGTTATCGAGAAAATATTGATCGAACCCTCCAAAATCATCACCCTAACATAATATGTCATGCAACGTGTTGAGAAGAGCCTCAGGACGAAGATAATCATTCCCATTTGCAAGAGTGAGGATAATATGGAAAGAACGCAGTTAGTTCAAGTAGATTCCATACTCGAAGACCTCAAGAGATGGAAAGCATTCATGGACATGAAGGAGAAACCGTCAGGGCTCCCCTGATGAATTTCATTTGCAACTGAAATTTTGCATACTAAATCATATCAATCTACTCATTACCATGTCCCAATCAGGAAAGGGAAACTAGGGTACCACTTTTTTAACGTTCCCCTGGCCAACCTCAGGTCGGAGTGCACCACTCCAGAGAAACCACTCATGCTCTGACACCAGTCGGTAACAATCTCAGTAATCAATTGAGTTATGCCACCTATATTTACTCTTTTTACTGCATGCAGCTAGAACATATACATACAGCATTCTTGCGGAAGCTTTAAATTTAAACAACAATTTTCTTTCTATAACATATGACTTTTATATGGAAATAACAGTAACTACATATATGCAGCATATACAGGAAATTTCCCATAAGAACACAAGCAATCATAATCACATATATGATAAAATCGTAACATAGGCATGTAAATAGCAAAACAACATATCATTTTATCATACAATTGGTACTTATCTTAGAACGAATGCCACCAACTGCTTACAGACCATCCACAAACCTCCTATCCATAGACTACATTGTTCATCACTCTCAATAGTGAGTCACCCCCGAGCTGGGACTAAACTCCACCTAGGGTAAAGGGATCCTATCTAAGCTAAGTCTCAAGGACAACAGGAAAGACTCTATCTCAGGTGCTCACTCAACTAATAGCCTACAGCCTCTCATTCCCCACATGCCTATCCCACCCAGGTAAGTGTGCTCATTCTCTACTCAACAGTCCCTCGGCTGCCCCACTTCCTTTCCAGGGCTTCAGCAGCAGGCCAGACCCAAATTCTCAAATCATTGTAGCTACAATTTAGCACCTTCGGGAATCAATCCCCAGCAATTCTATCATTCAGAGAACTGCTCACGAGCCTGAAAACCTGCTTCTTAAATCCTGGTCTAAGATAACCATGTACACCAACCAAAAGGAGGTATGGGAATAGGTTCTGAAATGGTTGAATGGTTGTCTCAAGGATAACTAAATGTGTGAGTGAAAATGGTCATGGAATCATTGACTAGATAACTGAGTGTGTACAGGAATCACTGTGAACTCTTCGTGAAAGTGATGGTGAGAATGATGGTCGGGCTCTAGTCTAGTAAAAAATCCCCCCCCCCATGGAAAACATCACCCAAATGAGCTAAGTCCCCCACAATGTGAATGTATGTCCCCAACTTGACACTTGTCATATCGAAAGTTACTTTGGTCCACTTGTCTCCAACTTTAGGACTTAGGATAAAATAATTATCCATACTTTACGTTTTAGGAATATCAATATAATATTCCCTTGAATTTTGGCCCTCCCTTTCCCTAACTGGTGAATTTCAGTTCCCCATCTCTTTTATCGTGGTCAGTCTATGTGCAGCGATGTATTTATATTAATCATGAGTCATGTACAAAGTAGGCGCATTGGCCCTTGACATCTAGGCGTTCCGGCCTAATACCAAAACATAAGCATCCCAGCTTATAGTAACCGGCTCACCAGCCTATAATATATATCATATACATGAGGCTCATTGTCCTCCATACTGCGTGCACCTTAGTTACTGTGTGCGGTATCTTGTGATGTGCATACTACAAAATTTTACTGTGCAGTTCATGCGTGCACTATGCCACATGATGTGTATTACCAAATGAGGTCAAAAGAGCTCACCAGCTTAAGTATATTTATATTACATTTGAAATTGGGTTTGGTTGAGGGATATTACAATCCCCTCCCCTTATTTATGCACTGTCCTTAGTGCATCATACACCCATATATAACAGATTTTTAAAAATCTTCAAAAAGATGCGGGTATTTTGTCCGCATTGCATCTTGATGCTCCCAAGTAGCATCATCAGGACCATACCAGGTCCATTGAACCTTTACAATCCCTATGGCTCGGTTTCAGAGTTTCTTGACTTTCCGGTCCAGAATGCACACCGGATGCACTTGAAAAGTGCCTTCCTACTCCACCTAAATAACATTCCAATCAATAACATGGTTAGCATCGGGTATAAATTTATTTAGAAATTATACATGGAAGACATTATGAACAAACATAGATGTAGGAAATGCAATCATACAAGAAACTAGACCAATCCTCTCCAGTATTTCAAAAGGCCCACAAAATCTAGCTGCCAACTTGGCGTAGTTTCCCAACTTCAGGGAACTCTTGTTAGCTTTCACTTTCAATAAAACATGATCACCCACTTTGAATTCTCTATGGGTTTTTTTCTTATCGGCATAACTTTTCTATCCATCTTGGGCAGCTTTTAAATTCTACTTAATTTTTATCATCTGGTCCTCCATATCCCTGAGCAACTCTATTGTCCTATCAGTTGGATTATCCCAAATCACTGGAGTATTGAACTTTCTGCCATAAAGTTCTTCAAATGTTCTCATCTTTAATGATGCCTGATACCCATTGTTGTACATGAATTCTACCAAGTGTAGGTAGTCTTGCCATTTCGATGGTTTGTCCATCACATACATTCTTAGTGTATCTTCTATCACCCTGTTCACTCTTTTTTTCTGTCCATCAGACTCGGGATGATAAGTTGTACTAAATTTCAGATTCGTTCTGAATCCTTTCAACAATCCTTTCCAAAAATTCGAGGTGAATTTTGGGTCTCTATCAAACACAATTGTTTTAGGAATCTCGTGCAATCGTGCCACTTCCTTCATGAAAATATCAGTGTTAGGACCTAGAAATGTCTCTTTTTCACTACATCTTTTTCCCATTCAACTCTCTCATTCCTAAGCTAAATGACTATTATAATGAGTACTAAGACCCTTTTTCCCAAGGTATGAACAATTCATCTCGCTTTTATATTTTCATTTACTTAGCATGTTTGATTGGTAACGTTCACATATTTTACCCATGAAATGATTTAACCAATGATCAAAATGATTAGAACATCCCACTTCGAGAAACTCATTGTTGTTACAACGGATGCCACCAATCCTGGAAGTTGTTACACAACTACTGCAACAGAAGCTCGCCAATCCTGGAAGTTGTTACACGACTAGTGCAACAGAAGCTTGTCAATCCTGGAAGCTGTTACAATAGACGCCACCAGTCCTGTTGTTATATGACTGCTACAACACTTGATGATTAGATATGTTGGCTCACGATGTTGATCAAGGAGAGTTCTATATTTTGTATTAATGATATCAAATGAACATCTTGAGAATCAGGGATTCTCAAGACTGCTCTCTCTATGTTCTACTGAATGACTCTGACTTTAAATAGCAGAGCTTTTGTAATGAAAAGGAGTTTTTTTTACGGGAGAAATAAAGGTAACTCTTATTGTACATAGACATTTTTGGCAATGGAATGAAAGAGTGGATTGAATTCCTTTAGTAGACTCTAACGTGTTTTCTTGAGCGGATTTAGTGAGAAGGAAAGGGCCCACCTTCCTCACTGATTCCCCTCTGTTTTGAATTATAGATTAGTTGTTTTAAATGCGAATGATTTAACTGTTAGAAATTTCTAGAATACAATTGTTGTTATAGTTTAGTTCCTTCTTGTTATATGCACATAAACTTGTCTCATGAGAATTAAAAGTCGATTGTTGAACATTGCTAGAGAACTGCTTTCTTTTTCTTCTGCATTAGATTAAAATCTTGTTTTCGAAAAATAAAAGTGTGAAGTACCTTCTTGCAATAAGTAGATTTCCTTTCTGCAAACAATATAGAACTTCTTCCTGCAAAAGTAAATTAGAAAGTTAGATTAGAGTAGGAAATCTAGGGTTCTTATACATTTATCAGTTTAGCTTGCAATTATGATTTCAAATCTGTAGAACCATAGTTGTATCAGCACAACTGTGTTAGCGATAATGTTTGTTTTTTTTTACTTCCCTACTACAACTAGATTATAGATGCTTTCATAATCTAACATAGACTGTGCACAATTATCTTGAAATAAAAGACTTCCCTGGGTTGACAATTTATATTGAACACTTTGATTTTCTATTCAATTAGACAATTAAAGTGCCCAACTTTTTGGCATCGTTGGCGGGGAAGATAATTATAGATTTGGTAAGAACATTAGTTTTATTTCTTAGGAATGAATAGTCTGCATGAATAACGAAACGCTAGAACAAATCCCCCAAAATACTAACCTTATAGGTACCATAGGATGTAGAGGAAGAAATCCTAACATATTGGGGAGACAAACCATTGTTGATGAGATAATCGCTCGAGCAGATTCTTCTTCAGGATCTATTTTTCACCCTGCAAATCCTCCAAGAAGACATGATCCACAGTTAGTAGAAATACCCCTTCTCGAAACATTGTTCTCATCAAGGGCTGAAGATTAAGCTGAAGTCAAAGCTGAAGATTTGTCACCAACAAATCAGTAAGCAACACTGGAGAATGTTGAAGATCAAGGAAGTATAGCCTAGAACAGGGAAAATCTAGAAGAAGTTGTTTATCAGATCAATGGTCAGATAGTCACTAAAGAGGAGTGGGATGTTGTTTGGAGAGAAAGAGAACATATGGAGAATCAAGGGGATAATGAAGAAAATCTCTACCAAGAGAATCCACAAAACAACAAGGATTAGGTAAACAATGAAAGTACTATCTCTACCCTAATTTTTCCTATTTCTGATGTTCCCACATGAGGGATGGCTCCTATGAAAAACATACCTCTCTCATCTCTCCCAAATTTTCATGGATTATCTACTGAAGATCTGGATGAGTTTCTGTTTGAATTTGACATTTTGTGTAGAAGCTATGACTACACTACCACTGCACAGAAGCTTAAATTGTTTCTAGCTACACTAAAGGGTAATGTGTTAAGATGGTTCATGAGCCTTGGAGGAGAAAACATTTCAACATGGGTACAAATGAGGCATCTTTTCTTGAAAAAATACCAAGACTATTGTCAAACAAGGGAACGAAGAGAGGAATTATTCAAGATGTCACAGTAGTAGGATGAGACCCTTGAAGACTTTGTGGAGTGACTCCAATATAATCTACAAAGGTATGGACATCCAGATGTGAGTAAGGACATTCTGAAAACCATTTTGATAAAAGGAGTTAGAGAAGATTGTTTAGATATGTTGAATATGCTTGGCAAGGGAGATATATCTAAGGAATCCTATGAGGACATTGTAGATCTCTGCAAAATATGTTCACGAGGATCTACAAGGAATAAGTCAGCTACCAAGGATACCACTCTTTCAAGGGTATAGAAATCATCCAATGTAGGAGAAACAAGAGAAAAAATAGGTAATCTATTAGAAAATTTCAAAATAGAGATGATTAACTCTTTTGACTCACAAATGGATACTTTGCAGGTCAAACAGAAACAAGCAGAATCAGATCAAGCATTGTGCATTTTTTTTTCCAAAATGCATAAAGAAACATCCACCAAGGGAGTGCCCACTGAACAGTGTCCAGGTATGCCTTATTTGTGAATTAGACCATGCCACTGACCAATGTCCCTCTCTACTAGGTGTAAAAGCATCAATGAAGGCAACTAATGAGGAAGCAAAGGTTGTCTATCTAATATCACAAAGAATACAATGGCGGCCAAGAGGTCAAGGTATGAACTCTCAATTCTCTCCTCCAACATTTAATTATTGGAATAATCATCTACCATATGGCCAGACGAATGCCCCCCCACCAAATCAAATTCCACCCTCTTTATCAGGATCCCAATGCATGGTTACCTATGCCCCAACAACAGAATCAATATGGGCAATGGAACCCATACAAGAGAGGCCCTCAAAAACAACTCAGTTATCAAAGCCATCACCAACCAAATCCCTATCAACAACAGTTCCAAACCCCGTACTAGCAGAAATAGTTGCAATTGCCTCCTAATGCTACACCAAACAATCCTCCCTTATGACCTCAGATGCCTATGCAACCTAACCCAAACCCAAATAATAAGACCGTTCAGAACATAGACATACATAATGTGCCAGCCTTATCTATTACTCCTATGCCTTGTGATGAAATAAAATTAAGATCAAGGAGAATAGTTGAGCCAATAATTGAAGATGGTCCATCTTTAGAATCAGATAAGGAATTAGGGGAGAGACCATCTACTGATACAGAAGAAATTGACCAACCTATTATAGAATCAGCAGACCCACCATTCCCTGATAGACTAAAAATTACCAAGCTTGTGGAATTACCATCTTTCAATCTCCTAGGAGAATTGCAAAATCTGCACGTTAATATTCCACTACTGCAAGAGATGAAGGATGTCCCTATTTATGCCAAGACTGTGAGGGACCTCTGTATCAGAAAACCTGGATGAAAACCTAAAGATCCCCTCACAATGCATGTAGTGGAGGATTTGTCTAAGCTGATGTTAGGAAAAACTCCACCTATTAAATATGGCAACCTAGGAAACCCTACAGTAACTGTTAAAATTGGACAGACATCTATACCACATGTACTAGTTGACTTAGGGGCATCAATTAACATCATGCCAATAGAAACTACGTAGTTGCTGCAACTCAGAAGACAAATTTGACCTACTCCTACTGTTCTAGAATTAGTTGATCGCTCTACCATCAAACCAGAAGGAGTAATCGATGATTTAGTCATTTCAGTGGACTCATGGGAGTATCCTGCTGATTTTGTCATTTTACAACCCAAATATCGTCTGGGAGGCCATCCTCTAATTCTGGGAAGACCATGGTTAGCTACATTTGATGCTTTCATTGGTTGCAGATCTGGTTCCATGACCATCTCTGATGGCTATGACACAAAAAAACTTACCCTGTATCCTCAGGCGACACCCATTGCAGAACCTGAAAATTCTCTATGGATGGACACTGAGGATGGAAGTGCTCTGTCTGTGCTAACTATAGGAAAGGCCTTGAGTTTCAAAGATGAGACGGAGGATGAGTTAATCAACTGCTTTATTCATGACCCCTCTGTTGTTACACAGAACGCACACCACCAATTGATCAGAGTCTTTGACCCTATTGCCCAAGAAGAAATGAACTCGGAAATGTTCTCAGAAACCGCTGACAGTCAAATTGATTCAGCTGTAACAACAGTTGATGTAACAATGAACGTTGTAATAGCAAATGATGAAACAGCAACAGCTGAATTATTTCCTAGAGTCAATTCTAAGAGCGTCGTTGTGGAATTCGAACCTGGAAAAACCTTGAACATCAATCCCAATCTCTCCACTGCTGAAACTCGTCGATTGCTGAAATTATTGACTGTACATAAACAAGCATTTTCCTAGGATTACATGGATATGAAAGACATTCCCTCTAAACTATGCACCCACTATATATACATCAAAGAATAATTCTGACCCATTTGCCAACCGCAAAGGAGGATGAACCCAAACCTTAAAGAAATTGTTAAGGAATAACTTCAGAAACTTCTCAACGTTGGATTCATCTATCCTATATCAAACATTGAGTGGGTATCACCATTGGTTATTGTGCCTAAAAATAATGGTAAGTGGAGAGTCTGTGTGGACTATAGAGCCTTGAATAAGGCCATGCAGAAGGATCATTTCCCTCTACCATTTATTGATTAGGTTTTAGACAACCTAGCCGGAAAAAAATTATTTTCTTTCCTAGATGGATTCAGTGGCTATAACCAGATACAAATTTCTCCACAGGACCAAGATAAGACCACCTTTACCAGCCCTTGGGGTACATTTTCCTACAAGGTTCTCCCATTTGGCTTGTGTAATGCACCAACCACTTTCCAGAGAGTCGTGATTGGTATTTTCTCTGATATGGTGAATAACTGTATGGAAATATTCATGGATGATTTTACACCTTATGGTACTGATTTCGAAGAAGCTTTGTCCAATCTGGAAAAAGTGCTCAAAAGATGTAAACAGTCTCATCTTTCTTTAAGTACAGAAAAGTGCCATATGATGATGCGCGAAGGGGTAGTGTTGGGACACTTCATCTCTTATGCAGGGATTCAAGTAGATCCAGCCAAAATCCAGGTAATTTTGGACATTCCAACTCCATCAACTCAGAAATAGGTAAGAATTTTTTTAGGGCACGCTGGGTATTACAGGAGATTCATTAAAAACTTCTCTAAACTTTCCTCTCCATTGTGTTTTATACTAACAAAATATGTTGACTTTCGTTGGACTGACAACTGTGAATCATCTTTTGCAGATCTTAAATAGAAATTGTCCATATCTCCCATCTTGAGAGGGCCCATTTGGGCTTTTCCTTTTCACATTTCTTCAGACGTCTTAGACACTGCAATTGGTGCAGTACTAGGGAAACACGAGGACAAAGAACCCTACTCTATCTACTATATTAGCAAGAACATGGCTCTTGCTGAGTTAAATTACACAGTTACTGAAAGAGAATTCTTGGCAGTAGTTTATGCAATCAATAAATTCAGGCATTATGTAACTGGTTATCCCACATTTATTCATATTGATCATACAACCATTAAATATCTAATGAATAAACCTATTACTAATGCCCGAGTGACAAGATGGTTGTTACTACTGCAAGAATTTGACATCACTATAGTGGATAGACCAGGAAAAGAAAATGTGGTTGTTGATTTTCTCTCAAGATTACATATAAATGATGATGATTCACCTGTAGATGATTCCTTTCTTGATGAACATTTGTTTGCAGTATCTGCTCACTCACCTTGGTATGCAGACATTGCTAATTATTTGGCAGGGAAGGTACCTCCACATCTATCTCCTCGAGAAAGAAGGAAGATTATTCAAAAGAGTGCTAGGTATAGTTGGATAAGAGGATACCTCTTCTACAGAGGCTTGGACCAAGAAATCAGGAGATGTGTGAGGGATGATGAAGTTTATGATCTATTGAAATCTTTCCATGATGGCCCTTATGGGGGTCATTTTGTTGATAAAAGGACCAGGCATAAAATTTTAAGGATGGTCTATTTTTGGCCCAGCATATTTCAAGATGCCAAGAAGTATGTCAAGCTTGTGACAGTTGCCAACGCATGGGTCAGCCAACTCATAGGGATGAGATGCCTCTCTAGTATCAGGTAGTGTTAGATCCTTTTGAGAGATGGGCCATGGGTTTTGTAGGACCCATTCACCCACCTTCCAATTAGAAAGTCTATATATTAGTCTATACAGATTACATGAACAAGTGGGTGGAGGAAAAAGCACTTATCAGAGCCTCAGAAGAAGTTATCTTATCATTCTTGTTTAAATATATATTTGTTAGGTTTGGCGTTCCCAAAGAATTGGTAACTGATGGAGGACCCCCTTTCACATCATATAAATTTGAGGCCCTACTCAGTAAATATCATGTTTTACATAGAATAGCTTCTCCATATCATCCACAAGGCAATGGCCAAGTGGAAAGAACCAACAAAGTTATAAAATTCATTCTTACTAAAACAGTGAGGGAAAATCATAGGGATTAGTCTGAAAAATTGCATGAAGATCTATGGGATTACCGAACTACTTGGAGGAGAACAACTGGTTTTTCTCCTTATGAGATGGTATATGGAAAAAGCCCTGTTTTCCCCATTGAATTCGAAATCAAAACCTTAAGAACTGCATCAGCAGTCAACCTCGACTTGACTATGGCACAAAAATCTAGACTGCAGCAGCTCAATGAGCTTGATGAAAAGTGTTTGGACACCATACATCAAACCACAGTGATTCAACAACAACGAACAAAATGGCATGACCGAGTCATCAAGAAGAATTTATTTCAGAAGGGAGATTGGGATCTGTTGTATTATTCACGCTTTAAGGAGTTTCAAGTTAAGTTGCGTACATGATGGCTATGGCCTTATGAGGTAGATACCATTTTTCCCAATGGGACAGTCCAGTTGATTACTATTGATGGATCCAATACACAGTTACATGCAAATGGTCATCGCTTGTGTCTGTATTAGCACCCACTTTCCAAGGAAGAATTCAAAACTAGATGTACAGTTGATACAAGTTATAAATTATTAAATGGAAAGGAGCTTGCTCCTTCCCCTTCTAAACTTTAGGACTTCTTTTGCTCAGACCTTGTATATAAATAACCTTAGCAAAATTTGCATTTCTCTATTTTTAGTTGAAATTTCTCTATTTTCTTTACTATGATAATAAAGCTTTGAAAGGTATCAGGTGGTTATGTGTGTGTAGGTGGATTGATGAACAACAAGGTTGAATAACGCAGAATGTTTCAAACGATTAGTTCATGGAAGTTGAAAAACTTCCTAGAAACTAAGTAATGTAGTGTTCAGCCGATTTCCATGCCGTTACACCTTCTTCCACTAAAATTGGCCGATGTCCATGCTGTTACGCCTTCTTCCGCTAAATTGGTCGATTTCCATGTCGTTACACCTTCTTTCGCTAAATCGGTCGATTTCCATGCTATTACACCTACCTCCACCATTTTTGCCGAAGAACCTGCTGATACACTAATTGTTGTTATTCTTTCTTACCACTTTACTCTTCCTTTTTCACATTTTTGCCAATACTGCTACTCCAACCCTCCAATCTTTCCATGCCACAACACCACTGATTAGACAATACTAATTCTCTCTATCCAAAAGTGTTGCTTCATAATGACTTGACTTCACATCCGGCGATTTCCAGTTGGCTAAATACAGTAAGGACTCTGTCTCTACTCCTGCAAGATACCAGATATATAAAATGTGCAGAACAGAAACGAAATGCTAGAAATGAAAGAATAACAGTAAAATATCCAGCATAATCTTCACAATACACAGAAATGATATACGAAATAGCAACAGAAATAGCACTTTGAATCAGATAGCAATGTTCACAGGCCTCTTCGA